>CM060699.1:99624833-99889652 GCA_030686995.1 Artemisia argyi | reverse complement strand
TTATAGTTAGATTGATGAAGTTTTAGAATCTAGCTAACAAAGTAAACAATACTGAAAATAAAAGTTCTAGCTAACAATCCAATTTAAGATATTTATTGTTGTATAGTTTGCATTATTGAAAGCCCTAATCATTAAGTTTTGTACCCTTCTAATAAAGTTGCTTCATATTATTCACGACAGCACTAGACTTATTTTTAATGTTTAGTGGTTATGTTATGTGGCGTTAAAACATGATTAAGTTTATCAATAATTTCAATTCAAATATCGCATTATTGTTGCTTGTCAAAGTTGGTAATTTCTTACACACGTAATTACAAAGGCCTAGTCTTACATTAACAACTCTTTATTGTGAATAAAAGGCACTAAGTGCATATATCTAGCATTAAATACATTTTTTTGCATACTCAAAACTTGGTTACGTTTGTTATTGTTAAAGAATTTTTAATAATTAAAATTTGTATGCATCAATAAATACGTTATGTCCCACCGTCCCATGACATATTTGAGTTCAAACAAAGTATTTATTGTTGACCTACTTTTTCTATGTTTACACTATTGCATTTATGTCTAGGCGTGGCACGACATACCACTAATTTAATGTGCAGAAATATTAGTTAGCCCTTATTATTCGCCGTGAACTATTCTTTTACTAATTTAAAGATTCGTGTCACACTTCCATATGAATGTGTCTTATAAAATAAGTCTATTCATAGTATCTAGCCATCCCAATTCCCCAACGGCCAACATTTATCAACTATTTTTTATACGAAAAAAAAATGATTAACATATTTGAACTTCTTTTTAACTTTTCTAACTTTTTGTTTCTATGAAATGTCATTTTATAGACCGTGGAGATTAAAGTGAAGATCGATTGTGACGGGTGCGAGAGGAAAGTGAGGAGATCCGTAGAAGGAATGAAAGGCGTGACATCCGTAACTATTGAGAGGAAGCAACACAAGCTCTCGGTTACTGGTTACGTTGAGCCACACAAAGTCTTGCGTCGTGTGGCTTTTAGAACAGGCAAGAAGGCCGAGCTTTGGCCATATGTGCCATATGATATAGTGGCCCACCCATATGCCCAAGGTGTTTATGACAAAAAGGCACCGGCAGGGTACGTGCGATATGTTGAGGATCCACAAAATAACCTAGCACGAGCAAGCTCGACTGAGGTTCGGTATACCACTGCTTTTAGCGACGAGAACCCTGCCGCATGTGCTATAATGTGATCAGTCCCATAAAGAGCTGAAATAGAAGTTGAAGTTTATCTAATTTTCTTGTTTTGGTTATAATATTGTACACAAGTTGTGGTGATTACCAAAAAGCTAATTAATTTTGTAATCTTGTAAAAAAGATGATATATTGGGTAATCACTTTTATATTAAAGAATTAAACATAAAATTATTGAAAGTTGATTAGGAACATAGCTGGAACTTGATCAAACGGCAGCTAAAGTGCTAAGTTTAATAAACAAATAATTTATGTGGCAATAAAATAGAATAATGAATAATTAAATGTATTTAATTTTAGCAAGTTCTTAGAAAGCCACCATTAAGACAGCGAAGGCTACTGACATCACACTTTCATTTAGCTAACCGACTGATGGATGAATTAAACTCACACTACAGTTGATATATTCATTATCATGAATTTTTTAGCAACATCATTGATAATTATCACGAAAAAAATATAACTGAAAAACATTTGCTTCTACCTTAAGGGCATGTTTGGTTGGGGAAATGAGCTCAAAGAAATGGAAATGAAGAAGAATAGCTTCTTTAACGTTGCCATAATAACTCCAAATATGAAGATCACTAGAAAAATAATCTTTTCACGTACGTAGTTGCGCGAGAGAGAACAACCCGTGTATATTTCCATTGGGGTCTCTATAGCTCCATCGTTTATCAGAATCAATCTCGTCACTAGTTAGAGGACCAACATAATCAAGCCACGAAGAACCAGACTCAACAGCAATATTTAAATCATTACCCGGGGGTGTAGATGGAGGCGCAATGATGGAGTCTTTTTCAGGAGTAATAACTGGCATAACCTGACACTTGTCTTGATGCAATAACTGGCGTAACCTGATAATTCTTAGGGTGTTTAGTTTATGTACAAATTCAAGGAATTGAATTCCTTTAGTTTATAAGTGGAAACTAATTCTTTGCATTGGAAAATAATTTTTTAGAGGATAATAATAATAATAATAATAATAATAATAATAATAATAATAATAATAATAATAAATAAAAATAATAAATAATAATAATAATAATAATAGTAGTAATAATAATAATAATAATAATAATAATAATAATAATAATTTTTACTGATTTCTTAAGTCAATTCTCTAGTGTTACCAAAGACAAGAATTTTTACTGAATTTCTGTGAAATTCATTTATGTGAATTTGATTTCTGCGCTTCATTTCATTTTTTTGAATTTCACCCTACCAAACATACCTTTTAGGGAAAATTTAGACATACAGATACACAGCACCGGAACGCGCGGTTACATGACAAATAATATTTCATCTCTTTTTTTATTATTTATGAGAAACGAAATTTTGAAATTATTTTTACCGTTGATATCAGATTAATACTTACAAAGTTACAATAATACATTAGAATAAAATAGAAAACTTCACGCGTAGATATTTGTCAATGCAACGAGATATTTTTACTTTTCTTTAACTAACAATGCAATCGGATAAGAAGGTACGGAGTAATAAATACTCCCGTAACACCATTTTACTACTATTTTGATAGGATGGTTGATTTGTTGACTAAAAAATGTCAAGTGGGTTTAGCAATGGTCGGTTCATTTTGCAGACTGGCCATGCAATCTTTGCTATTTATAACTCTCTAATTACATTTTGCCAAGTGGAATCATGATGGCCCACCTCTGCCGACGCTTTTTGCAAGTTGACACTTTTAGTTTTACATGTTTGCATAAATCACCCTTTTCTAAGCAATTCATACAAACTAATCCAATTAAAGTATTTCAAAATTCAGTTAAGTGAATTCGCTTGAACATGTTTGAATGAAGATGATTAAGTCATCTATTATTGAAATTGTGAAGTACTCCATATCATTTCTAATAGCATTATGATAAATTACATGTATAAATACTTGATATAGTCTGTATTAAATTTTGACAAAGATAGTAACTGTTCAAAGCAATGGGAACATATAACTTACTCATTACGTCTCAAAAAATAAGTCCAGTTTTACTTTTTAAATCTAACTTTGACCTTAAATATTTTTGTTTGTATTATATAATATTTGATGCAAAATATATAAATAAATAGTGTTTTATATATATTTTCATTTGGTATAATTTTCATCAAGTGATATATAATAAAAACAAAAATATTTACGGTCAAAGTTCGATTCAAAAAGTCAAACTGGACTTATATTTTGAGACGGAGGTAGTATAATGTTTTTTTTCTTGAGATTTGGTACTATTTTTTATGGTGATATAAAAGATTAGAAGAATTAGATTTGCAACGGGTGAGAAATGTGATATTCACATATTTTGAGAGAAAGTTAGTAAGTGATTCTTTTTTATTAAAAGGTGTGTATGGAACACTTAGAGCATCGGGTGTGGTCTTCGTTGTTCACCGCTGATCCGAGCTGGCATGCCCGCCATCCTCGCTGCCACACCGATCGAATTCGCCGTTCTTCGCCGTTGAGTACTTGCTCGTGGCCACGACGAGAGAAATACATGTACTTTTTGCAGCTTTTCTTTTTATAAACGTTATATAACGTTTATATTTCTAATGTAAAAAATAAATGTGTATGTGGTGGCGCTCAAATGAAGAGATTGAGGTTAGTTGTTTAGTGAGGAGGAGGTTAGTTGTGAAGAGGTGTTGGGTAATGTGACACACGTGGGGCCCGAATAAAGAGGAGAAGCTAGTTGTCCACACCTGATGCTCTTAGGACACTGGCAGTCATGATTCCGAAAACATTCATACCTCCGAAATCCACCAATAATATCATTCCACCTCATTCATACTTTTTCCATACCTCCCAACCCCATTTTAGTGGCAACCATGCCTTTTTCATACATCCCAACTTTTTTTTAATTAATTAAATTAAACAATTTAAATTAAAACATAAATATTTCATTAATAACTAAAAGAAAATTACATAATACTTAAAAAAAAAACATAATTAAAAGAAAATTACATTATTCTTAAAAAAAATGAAATAACTAATCATCGAGATATGTTAAGTTTTGAGCATCTACGTGGTCCGTAAGATCATATAGGAGTCGGTAATGCATTTGTTCGTCGATTAACTCCGGTAATACACTATCGTCATAAACTGGCGCGACTGGCGGATCCATTATATGAACCGGTGATATTGACATCCCATCATCTTTTAAAATCATATTGTGAAATATGATACACGTATAAACGATTTGTCGAATCTTTTCAACCGACATTGCCCGGAGAGGACGAGCGAGAATCATCCATTTATTTTTAAGACGACCAAAAGCTCGCTCGATATCTTTTCTTGCAGACTCTTGTAGCTTTTTAAATCTCTTTTCATTCAATTCAACCGGATGTTTGTATGCTTTAACAAACGTTGACCATGTAGGATAGATTCCATCGGTAAGATAATAACCACGTTTGTAAAACCGTCCATTTACATGAAATGAACTGTTTGCCGCCGTTCCGTTTCGCTCCGTAAGATACAATGGTGACTGATTCAAAACATTGATATCGTTGTTTGCACCGGGAGGACCAAAAAACGAATGCCAAATCCACAAATCGTAAGAAGCGACGGCTTCAAGCATAATAGTTGGGTATTGATGATCACCTCGCTTATATTGACCTTTCAAATGTCTAGGACAATTACGCCAATGGAAATGGGTACAATCAATGCTACCAAGCATTCCAGGAATGTGATGTTGATCTTCATGGAACTCGTATAAGCGTGCAATGTCATGGGATGTAGACCTACATAAGAACTCTCGACCATATAATTGAATAATCGCTTGGCAAAAATGATCAAGGCATTCTCCTATAAAAAAATTAATAACAATAACTTAAAAAAAATATATATAACGCTAACTTTATAAAAAAATTAATAACAATAACTTTAAAAAATATATATAACGCTAACTTTATAAAAAAAAATAACAAGAACTCTAAAATATATATAACGCTAAAATATAAAAAAATTAATAACAATAAGTTTAAAAAATATTTCACCTGACGTTCGGCGCGCCATGTTTAAATAGTCATCAAATCTATCTGGAGGTTCACCCGTTGCGAGTTGCCTAATGGCCGATGTGCATTTTTGTAATGCCGTGAAACTCTTTTTTCCCCTCGCATCTAAGCCCTCTTGAAACCATTCAAAATTAGCTTCAACATCAGCAACAACTCTTAAAAACAAGCTTTTATTCATACGAAACCGTTCACCAAAACGTTTGTCGTTAAACTTTGGACGTTCAACGAAATAATCATTCATAAGGGTTCGTAAAGCTTGTTCACGAAAACGAGTTACATACTGTGTCGTTAATTGCATCATACGCGGCTAATAAGGTTTCTAGGGTGCTACCGGATGACACTAGTTCGGACAATTCTCCGGGGGGACTCACTAATGATTCGGACGAAGAAGAAGACATTGTAAAAATATGTGAATTTTGTATATGTGAATTGTATTATTTGTGATAAAAATGTATGTATTTGTCGAATATATATAGGGGATTTTTTTTTTTTTTTTTTTTTTTTTTAGCCCAATACACGCTCCAAAAAGCACCCAACGTCTATTTCATTAATTGTCAAACGGTAATATTGTGCATAGAAACTCGCATGCTTCGGAGGCAATTTATGCCGTTCAAGTGATGCCGCTAGCCATGCCGGTGGGGAGGCGGCGGTGTTCACCGCCGACATGCCCTTGCCGGTGGGTGATGCCGCCCCCACTGCCACCCTTCTTAATAACCAAACTATTGCTTTTCAAATACGTATTTTTTTAAATTATTGTATGTGATATCATAATTATGTTAATGTAAGAGCACAAATATATAATTTTGAAGAGTTGTATTCAATCGCTACAAAAAAAGTCAAATTCAAAACGATTATTTTTACACGTCTTATAGAAATGTGTATTTTTATTTATACGTTTGTGTACTAAGGCTGAGCAAATCCACCCTTAAACCGACTCGAACTGACAAACCGACCGAAACCAGACCGAACTGAACTGAACCGACCTTTTTCAGTTCGGTTTTGTATATTTATTTATGTTTTTGTCAGTTCGAAACCCTAAACTCGACCCGAACGGAGTTATTCGGTTCGGTTTCGGCTTTGATATTTATTTCTCGGTTCGATTCTCGATTTGAGTTTTTTTCTTTTTCGATTTTCGTGTCAGGTGGATTTTGTCGATTCGGGTCAAGTTTGACCCGATGCTCACCCTTATTACACACTATAAGGCGTGTGAAAAAAAACTTACACACTTATCAATGTGTAGTAACAAATGTAGTAATTAACAAACAATCACTCTATCTAAAAAGGGTCACACTTTCTGGCGTATGAAAATTGTTTATGTTATTTTTTCACATTTATACATTTGTACGTTAGATTTTTTTGTCTATACATTTTCATCTAAACATTTAAAAATTTTGTCCACGTTTGCAAATGCTGAGATATTATTCGCGCAATATTTGTCAAGACACTAGATAAGCGTGGGCTATGATATTTTAAACATTTAAAAGTGTGTATTTTTTAGCTGAAAAATGTGTAGAATTTAAGTATTTGTTGTATTGAATATTTTTAAATTTATACTATTTATAATACAAATATGATGAAAAGTAAAAAGTTAAGAAAGTGAAATGTTAAAAAAATTAAAAAGAAAATGTTGAAACAATTAATATAGCAAGTAAAAAGTTGAAACTAAAAAAAGAAATGTTGTATATTTTAAAAGGAAACTATTAATACACATTGAAAACCGAGTTGACTCGGGATGCTTCAAACACGGCGGGTTGACCCGATTATTTGACCTGTTTTTCAACTGAAACGGTTCAACTGGTTGAACAACCCGGGTCGAATTGAGTTTCATAACATTATGTTTAATCCCCAAATCCCCAAACTTTTATTACTTTTAGTTTATAACACATAAACTTTTTTATCACTAAACTATCTGGCATTATACAATCACATTCTATACACATGTACTCGTCTATATAAGATAATGTACTTATTAGCAATTCAATGACCATGATTAAATTTTGACCCATGATAAATTTGATGGATACAAAAGTGAATACTTCATCAATATTATGATGGATGGTACAAGTTAAATACTCTTTCAATGATATTAATATCATGTTGTAAATAGTAATTGTGTAACTTAAGTTTTAAAAACTATTATAAGAATAGGTTCCAGATTCTTTATAGTAAGATGTAAAATAAAATAAGATATGTTACACATTTTTTTTATATTAGACGAATACTCGCATAAAGCAACGGTATATTGTCGCAAATAATTATACTTCTGAACTTGCGATTTTTGTGTGACCCTTGATCAGGGCGTTCCTATTGATTTCGGAGGTCATATGCCATAATTATAAGTACTATGCATTACTCAAAAAATTTGAACATATTCATTAACGGATCAAAATTTTAATTTTCACATGAGAAATATTGACGTTTATGATATTATGATTTATTGTATTCCAGTAATGAATATGCTTAGATAGTTTAAATATAAGTTGTTGTATTAGATCAACATATAATAATAGGTGTTTATATGGTAATTAATCAAGATTCATTAAGTTTTTAAGTTTTAAGTTCTAACTTTTAAGTAATTCAGGAATTTACGAAATGGCATCCACCCTTTATAAGTAGTAAAAATTATAAGCACTAACTAAACATCTACAGTAGGGTTAAAAGATTTGAGTAACGACCATAAACTCTAATGACAAATTAGATACAGTAGGTAAATAAACTTTAACGACCATAAACTCTAATGACGATAAATTAGTTGAGACGTTTAAAAATGAGAAATCTATTTAATACTTTTATTTGCTTTTAACTTTTGCCGAATCCATTATATGTAATCGCCTCTGGTTAAAAATGACAAGAAAGTAAGCACGCATATGTTCTTTTTCTTTCGGATTTAAAACACATGTTTGGTGTAAGAAAATAACAGATTAAGTTGATTATACTTAATTAATGATCCTTTATACTAGTTGGAATAAAGGCGTTAGTGTGCATTTGATATAGTATATTTCTGTGGAGATTTTTTTTTTTTTTTTTTTTTTTTTGGGGGGGGGGGGGGGGGGTCTTCTTGTTGCATTAAATTAGTCACAAAGAAGTCTTTGAAAGAGAAAACTAATGTGGCTAAGAAGATGTAAATCACTTGGAAATCCTTATTACATCTAGTTCTATCTTCCGATATGACATTGGTATGATGTTCCCATCCGTTTGAATATAGGTTGAAGTTTCTGATGTTTTTCCTAGTTGCTTGTTTATTACTCCATCCGTCTCATATTTATTGTCCATATTTTCCTTTTGTGGATGTCTCAAATTAATTGTCCACTTTCTATTTTAGATAAAAACTAGAGAATTTAGTGAGAGAATATTCCATTTGAGTGGTTGTGATTTGTAGTGTCCCCACTTTTATTAAACTTAGTAATTCTTGTCTCCTGACAATAATTTTAAGACGGAGCGAGTAATTATGTGGCTGTTGTGTGATTTTGACATCATATCATAATATCAGTTTTGAACCTAATCATGGGGAACTCTAGAGACTTGATTTTGATCATCAGTTTTCACAAGTCAACTAATCATGACAATATTCGTTATTAACTAACAGGCCCGTCCCGTGAATTTCAAAAACCCTCTACAATAATCACACTATGGGCCTCTTGAAAACAAAAATGGCTAAGATGTGTAACGGATATAAATCTAGCAAACAATGTTAAAATCAAAGTCTAAACATCAAACCAATAGTGGCCGTTAAATTAGTGATACTTTTTTTTTTGGTTAATTAACAATATGCAAAGATACGCACATAGCTTTCATATATGCTAATTCAATATTTTATCATTCATAAAATCTTTTTAGAAAAAAAATAAATGTTCTTAAACAAGGGTTAAAACTGCTAATTTTGTTACATTAACGCAATTCATATCCACACCTCTACAGTTCTTCGTATACGCCATTTTTTTGTTTATGATATTACATGATTCTTGTCATTTTTCTTTGTAAAAATTAAATAATAATACGTTCCTTAACACATTATTATCAGTTTTATACTCGAAATCAAATTAAATAGTCCCATGTGTCTAAGATCGTGGTGCCCCTAAGAATTTGGAGTCCATGTGCCATCGATCATTCCGCACATGCCGAAAACGGCCTTATTAACTAACTAGATGACAATTAGAAGAAAGTTAGCATTAAACTACATTGAAATTATAGTTCTTATGTTTATTATGCTTTACCATTCACATAGTATACTAATTATGAAGATTGTTAACCTTTGTTATGAGCTTAATAACAGAGTAACACTGAACTGATAATTAGAAGCTGTATGTATATATGTCGATCGTTGAGGATAAAGCTTGGATCCTCTTAATATATAGTGTGACTCATGGCATAGGGTTATCCGATGTTTATTCTTCATCTACCTTGAGTGCTTCTTCTCGGATGATTAAAATGCTTTTTAATATCCAATCATTTTTCATTCTAACATATCACTTTCGACAAAAACTTAGAGGGCTGTACAGTCATTATGCAAAACTACAAGGTCCTAGTTACAATACAATAATATCCTAAAGGGCCAACTCAAAACTTAATTCCTATTATAATAGCGGCAGCAAGTGATGATCCATTTTCAAAGCAACCTTGACACAACAAAGCAACTAGAAAAATACTATTACAACATATATTATTATTTTACTGTTTGTCAGTAGAAAAATATCTAAAGTTAGAGAGAGCCAGTAAAAATGGGAGCTTTGGATCATCTTTCCAACATGTTCGATTGTGGAAGTGGTAGCCACAAAAAGTATAAAAGGCGCAAGCAGTTGCAGGTATAAAATCTCTAAATTTTGTTAAGAGTTTATGTTTTAAGGTTGTTTTGAATGTCTATTTGCTAGAAAAAATAACATAATTTCATATGAAATACGAGTATACAGTTTTCAAAATTGGATTAAACCTTTTAGGGTGTGGTTAGATACTTAGTTGCATACACAGTTTCTCTAGTTTTCTTTTTCCAGTGATTAAAAAAAATGGGCTTAAAATCTTACGAGTAGTTCTTTAAACGCTAATTATAAAAGCTGACGGTGAATTTTCTCTTTTCGAGTAAGAATTTCCGAAAAATACTTCTATAACACATAATCTGTTTTCAACGTTTTCTTAGAATATAAATTTTTTAAAACCCCTCAGTTATTCACTGTTTCCTAAATTTAGTGGTTTAGCCTCTTAATTAAGAAAGAGAAGTTTTTGAAAAACTCCCTAATAATAAGAGGAAACAAGTTTGGGCCACTCATTAAGTGAAAAATAAACGCATCTATAAGCTAAAAGGGTTTAGTAACTCAAAATTCCATGCACCCCTTTGAGTTGATACACAAGTTGATAAACTATTTGGTAAACTTAAAATTCCATGCACAGCTAAAAGATTTTATATGTGTATTCATACATGCTTGATTCGAGTAGTACTCAGATATATTTAGTGTTTGTAGATAGTGCAAAAATAGTTGTACGTAGTCTAGATATACTTTGCCTAAAGGTAAGGTTATATTTATGTCACGATATCTGTCTGCCTTTACGAAGGTGATAAAGAGAGACTATTACTATAGATAGTGATATGTGATGTTTACATATTTACTTGGCTTTTTCCCATTGGATCTAAAGTTTGGTACCTACAAAGAATATTGTACAACTAGATAGCTTTCACTTTAATTTCACCAAAACGAAAAAGAAAAAAAGGCCGAGTGATCAATATAAGTTAATCGACTTACTAATTTGATGAAAGTATTTTATGTCCTTGAAGCCAGTTGTACATGATAATATATTAACGTTGATGCAACATAGATTATTAACACAATAAGTTAAAGTTGGTGTTATATAATGATTTATAAAGTATTGGAATCTAATCATGCAATTTCAAGATATTTATGGTTGCATAGTTTGTATTATATTATTGAAATCTCTAATCATCAAGTTTTGTAAGCATTCAATAAAGTCTGCTTAATAGTAGTAGTTAATACTACTCATAAACAGCACTAAACTTTTTTTTTTATGTCATAGTGGTTATGTGCCGTTAAAACAACATGATCATCATAATTTGAATTAAAATAGTGCATATGTTGGTTTCATACATACGTTATCGTTAAAATACGGAGTAACTACTTTTAAGACTTGTTCATGTAATTATAAATAGCTAACATTAAAATACTACTCTTTAAGATTCTTAAGAAACTGAGGTGTATAACTATAAACAGATGGATTCCAAACAAATATTTTATAACAAACCTATAAACTTGAATAATTCAAGTTTATGGAACCATAACTAAGGTGTAAGGTCCCACAATGCATATTTTAGTTGAAACAAATTAAAGTATTCCATGTTGACCTACCACCTTTCTTTTCCGAGTAATTTACATACACACTCGTTAAAACTTGTACTCCGTATAATTATATATTTAGACAGGGCACACATGCCTGTCTAAATCAATTGTCAAAATTTATTTGTTAGTTATCTACCTAATTCTTGCCACATGATTCCATATGAACATCCCCCATGACTTAAAAAGGTCAAATCCAGAGTATCTAGCTATCCAAATTCCCAATAGTCATGACGATTTTATCTATAGAATATAAATATACTAGTAATACTTTTTGAGTTTTTGTACATCCCTTAAATGAACCCTTTAATTTATTTGGCAATGTATGTATATAAGCTACATAGTCTTAATTTGTTTATATATAAGAACTCGTAACTTAATTAACACATGTTAGCCTTTGCTTAACTTTCTAATTTTGTCCTTTAAAAATGTTTTAATTATAGACTGTGGAGATTAAAGTGAAGATTGATTGTGATGGGTGCGAGAGGAAAGTGAGGAGATCAGTAGAAGGAATGAAAGGCGTGACCTCTGCGACTGTTGAAAGGAAGCAACACAAGCTTACGGTTGTTGGTTATGTTGACCCAAACAAAGTGTTGCGTCGTGTGGCTTATCGAACTGGCAAGAAGGTCGAGTTTTGGCCTTATGTGCCATATGACATTGTAGCTCACCCCTATGCACAAGGTGTCTATGACAAAAAGGCGCCAGCAGGTTATGTGCGATATGTTGATGATCCATACAATAACCTAGCACGAGCTAGCTCGGCTGAGGTTCGGTACACAACTGCTTTTAGTGACGAAAATCCAACTGCATGTGCTATTATGTAAACGGTGCTTTGAAGCCTAAAACATAAGGTTAAAGACTTGATATGTAAGAAGTAATGTGTGCATATTTTTAGACCTCTAGAACTTTATTTTCCTTTGGTTTGTATTAGAATTAAGTATGGTCTATGGTTCCTTTTCTTCATTTTTTTTTATTATTTTATTTGGTCTTCTTTGTCCTCGACTTTTGGCATGTTTTATTGTTGCATAGTCGTTGGATAATGTATAACTTCTTAAGATAATGAATTATGTAATTTTTGTGAGTATAATGTTTTGTTGGTTTATCTATGGATATAGTGTATAAATGAAGCTGTTCTTAATCACATATCGTATTTTTGTCTGAACTTAGAGCATCTACATTGTATCAAGTCTTTAAGACTTGATGCATTTAATACATAAAACATTTAGTGGCCAAAGCTTGGAGCAAAGACTTAAGCTTTACCAAGTCATTGTTGAAAAGTTTTTTAAAAAGCTTTGATTGCAATGGCAAAAACTCTTTAAAAAAACTTTTTAAAATAGTAAAAAGCTTTTCATCACTTGAGCAATTGTGGATGCTTTTAAGGCCGATATGATTAAGTTCTTTGCAGTGATTTGGTGTTGGGGTAACAACATGGCGCAAATACTTGTTCTTTGCATAACATCGGTATAAACCGAGGTCATGCCAATTGGTAGCAAAGTGAAGAACAGTTGCATATGTTTGAGGCAACTTCCTACACCGTATTTATTAATCTTTATGTAATTATTTCTTCAATTATTTGTTGCAAGATTTTTTTTTTTTTTTTTTTTTTTTTTTTTTTTCAATGAAAACGTTTGGTTGGTAAGGGTGATAAAAGTCTAATGCTAACCATATGCCAAACAAGTATTGGTTAGAGTGATGATAAGAACCTTGTGGCCAAGGCTAACGACCACCATAGTCAGTCAACAAGAGATGATTTCAAATTCCAACGTGAGATCAAAATTGTGTACAACTTACAAAGCTAGGATGTTAAAAAGTCTTCTTCGATCCAAACAAACAATGATAGTTGATTAGGACCTGACTTTAGACGTGTAGCTCAGTTAATTTCGAAAGAAAAGTACTTTGTAAGAAACTTATGTCTTGTCAGCAACGTTATCGGTTATCAATGTTATTTGCAATTTTGTAAATTTGACGTATTTAGTTATTTGCGGCGTGAAACTTTTTAAAGCGATGAGCGGAGTAACGAGCATTTATTAGTAGTCGTTTGTCAAATGAGCGATGCATTTTGCTATTTTTTAGAAATGCTTATTTTTTCAATGCTTCTTTGAGAAGCTTTAAGCTGTGAGCCGTAGCTACTGCTCACAGCTCACTGCTAGTACCAACTGTTACTGCTCACTACTACTTTTAACAAACACACACATTATAATAGCGCAATTTACATTTGGATGAGGATTCTCTCAAGTTGTTGGGATAACTTGAGTCAAGTTAAAGTATCCTCAACCATTAAATTAAAATCAAATGTTAAAATTTTATATACTAAAAGATTAGGTAGTGTTATAAATACAAAAGGGTCTTAATAAATGTCTCATGAATTGATTGTGAAATGTGAAGACTTCATGTGTTAGTACATTGATTTAATAGTCATGCATATGGATAAGTACATAGGAGATGAAGTGTTTGGTGTTCATGTAATCATGGTGTATTATGAGCCAATTAGTGGTTATTCTTTTTACCTTCCCGTCCATGAGTTACAAATATTTTATCAACTATATAATGTGTCAAAAATCACACACAACAAACCACAACTTCCTCCAAACCAGCTACAACTTATTATGGTGCTAAAGTAAGCATTATATCGTCTTACTTATTTAACATATTGATTTATATTGTTTTATGTAAATTTTACGTGTGTTTTGTGTGTGTAACAATGTAGGACATAAAGATGGTGCTTATGAGGTTTGGTAGTAACATCATCATCTATAATGGTTTAAGAGATCCTACACATCGTTGTCTTATCAATTAAGTGAAACATGCACGAATATGTTCACTTTGATCGAAAATGCAATATATTGATTAACTGTATTTAAGTTACTAACAATCAAATATATCTAATTTTTTTTTTATTTATTATTTTTTTTGCAGCTCATCAAGAAGCATTAAAAAAAAGATCAATGAGTCACAAAAACTGTATCAAGAACAAAACATGCAAAAGGCCAATGAACAACAATGACAAATACAACAACAACAACAACAACAACAACAACGCCACGGCCACCGCCACCGGTGAAATAAATACTTAGCATTCATAATAATAGTACGTTACAAATTAAACATGAAATATTTTACTTCATGTAATACCGATAAACGGGTTAATAATATTGATTCGTTAGCAAGTAAGTTTGTTGAAAATAATGTAACGCGCATTCAATTTTTAGTCAATAATTATTACTACAATTTTTTTGTTCATTTTAATATTTTCGCTCTTAATGTAGTTTTTTTGACTTGTGGTGTGTTAATGTCACTTTCTTCATTAAACGTCTTGAAATATTGTGTGACTTTGATATGACTGTGTAAATTATGTCGATGTTACATATTGAAAATGGTAAATATAATAAAAATATCACCACACTATCATCTTAACAATGAGAATCTTCTAAATCGAAGAAGTATATAAAGGATAAGAAAATTGTGTTTAGTTAAATGTCGGGTCTATTGATTGATTGGAGCGGGTTTATGATTCGGACTTGGGTCATTGGATATGATTTTTTATTATACGAGTTATAATTTATACTCTTGAATATATTAATTACTTTAATGTTTTAATTTTTTTATAGTTTTGTTAAAAAGGAAATTTGTTTTATAGTTCGCTTTTAATAATGTCATTTATTTGAACAACAAAAGTCCGTCTTTCACAAAAAATGAGAGTTTCAAACATGAACCAACAATCAGTCCCGAACATTACGAAAAAAAAACAATTAGATCCAACATGTGTGCATTGCAAGGGTCCTGAGGCAGTCCAAACCTGTGTGCATCGCACGGAGATGAATATAAAAGGTCTCCAACATTAATGTCATCGCTTAATATTTAAAATAATTTATGTAACTTATACATATTAAAAAATTACATGTGAAGAGACTCTTTTCAATATAACATCTTGAAAAAAGTCTCTTCACATATACTATTTTAATGTCAATAAACTATTGTTGTATATTTGGGCCTCACCATCATACTAACAACCCGACAATTTACTCGATCATTTTCGCACAGGTCCTGAGGCAGCCCAAGTTATATATGACGAAAATTAGTGGCAAACATAGTTTCATGCCTTGTGGTAAAATCACAACTTATGAACTTATTGACCAACAAAAGTTGTGGTAATATCACAACTTAGGAACTTATTGTCAATAAACTATTTTAAATGTGTGCAATGCTTAGAAAATGTGTAATACCATCACAATTTAGATATATAATGATGAAAATAAGTGTCGAAGCTTACATGTGAATAAACTATTTTAAATATGTGTCATGCTTAGAAAAGGTGTGATACAATCACAACTTAGATATATAATGACGAAAATAAGTGTCGAATATTACATATGAACACTTATATACAGCCCGTGCAACGCACGAGTCTTCATTACTATACTTAGAAAAGTTGTAATACCATCACAACTTAGATATATAATGACGAGAATAAGTGCCGAAGAATACACTATTAACACTTACATACAGTCCATGTGCAACGCACGGGTCTTAATTACTAGTTTACTATAAAAATGTGTATTCTTAACCTTTAATTTTAATTAAATGGTTGATGATACTCTAACTTAACTCAAGTAATTTAAGAAGATCCTCACCCTTTACATTTTATCTTATTTCCATCTATTCTTACTAGTAAAAGAAAATAGATGAAAAGAACTTTATTTGGTTAATAAACTATACCAAAATAGTGAAAAAAGACGAGAGCTAATCCCATACTAATACATACAAATAATCTTAATGGCATCTTTCATGAATCCAAAATAGTGGTAGGAAATAAGTTGTTTATATATAGCTCTTATGGGTTAAAGAATACGAGGTTTTAAGTCCGCGCGTTGTCGCGGGATGTTTGCATATGTAAGTTGGGCTAAAAAAGAGGTTCGAGTGTATCGTAGTGTTAGGATGTTAATGGTATTCATTGTTTGTGTTGGCAGTGTATATTTATTATGTGTGTTTAGTTGTTTTACTTATCATGCTACTATGATTCATTGTGCATAGTAATCAAATTAATAAAAAAAGGTTTGTATTTTATAGCATTCATGTTATGTGTTTGCTACTCATTAGCCAACTAAAAGAACTATCTATGCTACAATCCGTTCTACGTTTTCCAGAAAGAACGTAACTATAACATTTCACTATCTTTCCAGCCACCATGAGAAATGACAAATGTTTGACAACTATTGTGAAACATCAATATCACAAATAAGATCAACCTATAATGGGCCGATAATTTACTGTTTCTTCAGAAGCAGGTGAAAGTGGTTGCTGTATCCTAATTTGACGTTGCCTTGTTTCGTCAATGTCTTAATGCCAATCATCTACATCTGAATGTATACGCATGTGGCGTCGAGAAATACTCTTTCCATAATACCGATGTTTGAGGGTAACCGTATCAGTTCCAAATTTCTTGGCCGAAACCTACACCAAGGCAAACAATTTCAGTAATTCTTCTTTTAGCTTTTAATATAACATGAACTCATCATAAAGTGTATCTGTAATCTGTTATGCAACTGCAATAAGCTTACAGGTTAAGTGTAATTTATAACATGAACTCATCACATAATACTTCTTTTAGCTTTCAATATAACCTGAACTCATAAAGTGTATCTGTAACCTGTTACACTCACCGCAACTGCGATAAGCTTACAGGTTTGTGTTGAGCTACACTTGTTGAGGATCTGTCTTTCCATGTCGGTCACAATTGGCGAATACTTCATTTCACTTATGCACCAAGGGCCTCACAAAATTCCCCGTGTGATGAAACTATCACGCCTGCAAAATAACTGCAATCAGTTGGATGACACTAATCAGAACACATAAGAAACACTACCATTTCAATATGAATATCCGTAAGTGATTTAGGTGTTTCACTTACTACGTTTATATAGTTCAGAGCATATTATATATCAGCGTTTGCAACCTATAGTATTTGTAAAAGGCTTAAAATTACAGTAGTTATAGAACCTATAGTTTGTGGTCATTTTGATTCCTAAATGCTCCAGCTAGACAACACACTTTTTAGACTCCGCCGAGCAGCGTTGCTATACAATGATGTAAGAGCTATTTGGGATTGCTTATTTGAACTGCTTTATCGGGACTGTTTGGAATTGCATATGGAAGACTCGATTATGACACCATTAACAAAAAAAAAACACTAAAATTTCAGTTTTCAATCATATAGTCCACAACCTAAAAATGTATTTCACTTTTCCATCTATCTGTTAATTGATTGTTAATCATTTTTTGTATGCTTTTTTATAACGTTGCGAATATTTAGTGAAAATATAGCTGACCCATTTTGGAAAAGCGCTTAAAGATGTCAGATGCAAGGCCAAGTGAAATGTGAAAGTTACCTTGTCTCTTTGAAGCCCGGAGACGAGTGGACGTATTGAGTTTCCAAAGCGCATAGCTCCTCATGTCTCCTGCATCTCTGCCTCCGTCGCTGCTCGCCTAGCCAAACTAGGTAGTTTGTTTTGCTAACGGGTATATCCACAACTGCAGCAGCCACCTTTTCTTTAGTCTCCTAACTTTTGAAAAATAGGATAAAATTTAGTGAGCTAATACTTTCAATAAGCAATCTAAGCATTAAAAAACAATTAAAAAGCATGTTTGAATTACTTTGAAACACATATCTTTTCAAAACTTTAGGTATTTCCCTTTCCTCCATCTTCATAATCCACTAACCACTACTACTTTTAGCAAGCACTATGCCTCCCCTCGCCAATTATCAGTTCCAGGGGTAGTTAGAGAAATATCAGGAACCGACAATGCCTGCCTTGTATCCACCATTGTAATTCCACCACACCCCTTATATAACCCAGGGTTTGTATACGGCTGATACAACACTTCTTCAAAAGATTTCTGTGATAAAATCAAACATATAAAACTATAATTCATACATAAACTCACCTATGCAATTCTATAACATAAACAAATAACTGTACTATTCGTATTTGTATTTTTCGTAAGTAAAATATTACCTAGTGTGATTGAACTTGCATATGGTTCTTGCGTTGTTAAGAAATCCTTGTATTTGACTTCCTCTTTGCAATATTAACCTGCTACAATGCCATTTTCCAAGAGCATCAAATATGCGAATAAGGTTCACATTTAGGGAATCCTAAGTTCCTAATGTATGGAAAAAAAATAATACATATACCAAAAATAATAAAAGCTTACTTTTCAAACAGTCTTGTTGATGTTGCATTCTGATATGACAACTGCTACTAATCAAGCAGTTCAGACACCGCAGTCTTTTTCAAAGTATCTACCTGAGCAAGGTGTGCAACAAACGACTTGCTCAAGAAAACATTAGCGCATTTTTGCCCGTCAAGTAAAATTAAATGCATACCATGTATTTTTTTTTGGCGTTGTTAATGTGATTTGTAGGCAGGCAGCGTTTTACCCTTTTTTAGAAGGCATGTTTCCAGCTGCAACATACCTAAAAGGAAAATACCAAATTCAGTTAGGAACGGTGACTTTCCAAATTTCCGTAAGCCCGATAATCCCATAAAATAAGCTAATCCAAAGCACCCATGTAACTTAGTATCTGTATATATGCTAATCCAAACACCCTAAGTATCACAGATAAACCATTATTAGCATATAAGCTAATCGAAACAATCTTTTAATCGGGTTGCCTTCGTAGGTCTGGCCTAGTCTATAAATTAGAGTGGTTAAATTCAAAAAAAAAAAAAAAAAAGAAGGTATATGAGCTTATATGAACCTGATAGATAAGGTAACACAAACCTCTCCAATAATTTATGACCACGGCTTAGCTTACTTTTCTTTCAGCTTATTTAATCGCATACGACCTTATTTTAGTCCCCTTATATATACCATAAGCCTATTTTTTAAACCTTCTTCCTCACTTTATAAGCGTATTTTTCATTTTAAAGTTATAATAAGCTCGTAAGTGAAAAGACCAATCAGAAGTAGCGATTATCAATTACCTAAGCTATGACATTTGTAATCGAAAGCTCAGATATTATGACTTCGGGCCAAATTGCATATGAATCTTGCAACAAAAGTCACATTTGAATAAAACACAGCAGAATTGTATTGGCAGCCAATAAAAAAGGAATATAACAAAGTTTCAATGAGTAGTCTCTCTCCTCATTGAAAGAAATAGAGGAATTCCTCCAAGAGCAAGCTTATGAAAATCAAGTTATCGCTTATTTAAGTCCATAAGCTTCTATGGCCAAAAAAAATGAGCATTATAAAGATGTTTATGATACCATAATGGCAACTCCTAGTTGTAGGTATTAACATACGTGCAATAAAAAGGAAACTTGACAAACCTTTTTTGGCTCCCATTCTAGGGAAGTACAAATGTTCTGCACCTAGTAGCTGCAAGTGGTGACTGCATAAAATAAAATATCGGCATTATTTCACTCTTATAGATGAACAATTGCTGAAATTGAGTAGAATACGCAATTACAAACAAAACAGTAAACATCATTAGTAAACTACACCATACCTTTGAACTTTTTTTTTGTTTAATCTTTTTCATGCTAACAAACCAAGGCCCTTTTTTCACATCGTTTTCTCCATTATCATCCAGAAATTTGGTTTTATTGTCTCTCCTATTTATCACAAAAAGTCCATGGCAAAATTGTTGTATGCCTTACCAAAAGCCATACCAGTGCCTTCGTAAACAAAAACAAAACCTTATTTCAACTCGTCTATGAGGCTCAGATAGCGGACAAAAGAAATAATATCCTTATCGCCTAAAGCATCGCAGACGAAGAAACATAATGGATTATGTATGATGTCTCTAAAGTGCCTCTTTTTCTTTTTACCTAATATAGGATACAAATGCTAAAGTTCCATATTTTCCTTATCCATAAGAGATCCAAATATTCCACATACATCTTTTTTCACCTAAAATATCTCGGGTGTTATAAACAAAGTTAACCGAAAAGCATAAGTGCAACCTATCCTTAATCCTCAAAAATGCAAATAAACCAAAAAATGAAAAAAGCTTTCGGGGTTGACATAATCATCAAACAATAACTACAGCTAATCCTAAAACAACTTATAATTAATCCTCAAAGAATAACCTTAACAAAAACATCATCACAACTAACCCTTATTACCAACCTAAAAAAAGGCATCTTAAAGGCTAAAGAAGATCATAACAATATCTTTAAAAAAAAAAAAAAAACTCTACTACCTGTTGAAAGCCAAAGGTTGCCGAAACCTATTCACCCAAGAAAATACATAAACGATCGTAATCACACATTCGAAGCTGCAACTAAATATAAAACTATGAATAAAAATACAAACTTTCTAAAAAAAATTAATTGGAATTAAAAAAAAGAAGAACCCTAAATTTGGCTCACCAAATAATAGTTTGTACCAGCCTTGTAAATTTCAATCTTCCTGTTAGAATATTTTCCCATACCCTACAGCTTTCAGTCACCTCTTGGCTTCGTCTGCAAATCAAAACAATAAATACACATAATTAACCTTATTAAGCTTCGTATACAAATCAAAACAAAACAATAAAAACCCTCCATCTTTGAGTCACTTCTTTTCAATAACACATATTTTCAACCAAAAAACCTAACAAAAATTGGCTAATTCCATGAAAACCCTATAAAAAAAACAAATACTAAAAAAATGGCCTAATTTACAGAAACCCTAGTTTACAAATCAACCAATCAATCATGAATACCTTTAAATTCAACTCGTCCACCGTTTGAACCAAAGCATTCTGCAAAAGAAATCAACAAAAACCCCAAATTAGCGCAACCCTAATTTGAAAAGAAAACAAATACTGAAACAATTTAATGAAAACATACCTTTTCATTTAGGATAGCCGTATGTGTTGTGTTTTTTATGAGTAAGAAAGACCGAGGTTTGATGTGGGAGAAGATGAGGATTCTAGAATTTGGGGGGGGGGGGGGGGGGGGGGGGGGGGGATGTATTATTTTAATCCGGGTCGGGTCTCAAAACAGAAATAAACCCAACCGGCCCGAATTTTTTTTTCCAAGTGGTACTGTTCATAAGCTCTTGCTTAATGTAATATATACTAATGACAGAAGAAAATTTTGGTATGTAGGATGATGTACATCTTGGTATTAGGGTTTTGATAATTCTTGAATCGTGTATAGTTTATTTGTTGAATGAAATATTTTGACCCTATTTGATGTTTTGAGTTATACGAAAATTGTATATGAGATAAGACAAAAACACATTAAATTCTAGGCACAAGGATAAGAGCAAAAACATAAAGAATATTGTATATGTTGTCATGATTATTCATTTCTAAATGAAAGACCAAAATGATGTTTATATATAATAAGCAAAGTGACTTTTAATGAAAAGTCACACCTTTTTATGAATAGTCACACATTTTGGTGAGAAGTTACGGCATTTCAAATAGATTCCTTTTGATAAAGTATTAGGTTTAAAAGTGAATCTTAATAAAAGTAGACTATATGGTATAGGAGTGAATTCGAATGAGGATGCCAATATGGCAAGATGGATGCAATGTAGTGTTAGGGAATTTCCATTTACTTATTTGGGCCTTCCAATTGGAAAGTGCATGAGGCGGGAAAGTGCGTGGAGAGTTGTAGTGGAGAAATTTAAGAAGAGATTATGTGAGTGGAAAGTAAAAACAATGTCGTTTGAGGGACATTTAAAGTTAGTTAAGTCGGTTTTAGGAAGTTTGTTATTGTATTACTTCTCGATGTTCCGTGTGCCTTTGTGCACGACTAAAAAACTTGAGAAGATTAGAAAGGATTTCTTTTGGGGTGGGTGGGTGAAAAAAAAAGTTGGCTTGGATTAATGGATAAAGTTTTAGCTTCACATGGGGCGGGGGTTTAAACATTGGTTCTCTCCGGGCAAAAAATTTGGCTTTGGTGGTGGAGGTTTAGGATAGAAAGCGGTGCTTTATGGGTTAGGGTGATTTAAAGTATCTATGGGATTAATGGCGGTTCGGTTGATAATGGGTTATTGAGGGAGTTGGGTGGTAGTAGTGTTTGGTGTGATATTGTTAGAGTAGGCATAGATTTAGGCAAAATTGGAATTGGTTTTCCACTTTGTTTTCGAATAAGGTGGGGAATGAAGGGGATACATCTTTTTGGGAAGATAGATGGATATGAAATGTTAGGCTCTATGATAAATTCCCTAGGTTCTTTCATATAGATAGGTATAAGGAGGCTCGGGTGATTGATAAAGGAAATTGGAGTGACGGGATCTGGAAGTGGGAATGGGATTGGGTAAGGGAACCTAGGGGGAGGGCTTGTGGGGACTTGGCAGTACTTATGGATTTACTTCATACCGTTAGTCTAACTCGTGATTGTAGGGATTCATGGCATTGGAATCTTGCTGAAGATGGTAAATTCAAGGCCAAAGATTTACCTCTTATGGTGGATGATTTGAGTCTTGTGGTGGGTTCAAATCAAGAGACGGTATGGAACAAAATTGTGCTGAAGAAAGTGAATATCTTCATTTGGAGAGATCTAAATAGGAGAATTACGTTTCGTGTGGAGCTCAATAAAAGAGGTATCGACTTGGATTTAGTTTTATGTCCTTGCTGTGGAGATAATGTGGAAACGTATGATCACATTCTAGTAAATTGTAATGTGGCAATGAGTGTTTGGGAAAAGATTTTTGGTTGGTGGAGGAAAGGTGCGGTTAATGCCTTTTCTCTTAGTGATATGTTGCAACATGGTGGGTCTGATTCTAATTTTACCTCGGGAAATCTGTGGCAACTAGTAACATGGGTGACCGTGTATATGATATGGAAGGAACGTAATTCTCGTGTCTTTAGTGTGAAAATGGCGAGCATCAACAAAATTGTCCAATAAATTCAACTTAAAAGCTATGATTGGATATCAAGAAGATAAAAGAATGTAACGTTTTCATGGCAAAATTGTTTCTGTGACCCTTTGAGCTGCAAAGTTTCAAAATGATTTGTATTTCGAGACTGTGTCGGGGTGCTTAGATTTTGCTTATGTCTTGTTTTTCTTCCTTAGATTTGTTGGGCTATTTGGTTTCAGGTAGTGTTTAGTTCTTGAGCCTGCAGGTCCAAGTGTCTTGTTGGGTATCTGTTGGTCTTTGTATTGGTTGCGAGGGCTTTTCCCTTTTTGTGGTCATAAATTTTTGCTTTTCAAAATAAATAAATAAATAAATAATTCCAATGACACCTCGTTAGCGACACTTTTTCTGTGTTACTATTTGAATAGTTACATCTATTAAACTGTTGCAACATTCTAGCGACGAATAATGTATCAGTATATCTTTTTTCATTCATTGTATCTGAAATCAAGTTAATAGTTTATACATGCGTATACTCCACACCTCCTAACTTGTATTAGAACTTAACTTTGAAATCCCTTTGGTCACAGGTACTCTTAATTACACAAATGCTGGATGATACAAAAATCACCAACAATACTGTTCCTTTGGTTGAGAAACAAATTTGAAAAAAATAATTTATATGGATAATGTGTTCGAGACTTTCTTAATTAAAATGGGTAGGCATAGACGGATCGTATGTTCATGCTACTAGGGGAAAATCGAGCCTATGGCTCTAATTTACACATTGTAACCATTATTTCCATGGCCGGTTTTATACCTCTTCTCTGACTATCCTAATATTTTTATCTCGTGAAGTTCGAACTGTTTATCTCTCTTAAGATCTTCAGGGTGCTTATCACTATATGCCACCTTAATGATGGTTCGAGACTTTCGGAATTGTTCGTATAAATTGTTTTTGATATTCTCGAATTCATGATAAGATAAAACTCTTTTTGGTTAAAGTCATAAATTACCAATGTACTTTACAAAATTTTCACATCTTGGTAATTTACTTTATAAAAACTAATTAACACCATCCTAACTTGTTGGTACCGGTAAATATTAGAAATGTTCCATTTGAATTTTCATATCATTATTTTAATCCACGTGGTTGTCTGAAGCGTTCATCAAGTGTTGGTAATTTATGAAAATTTTGTAAAGTAAATTACTTATATTTGGAAATTTTGTAAAGTTAATTACTTAGATGGGGAAATTTTGTAAACTAATTTACTTAACAACCTGTTATCACTGGTCACCTACCGATCACCTTTGAGAATATTTCTAACTTTTGGACAAATTCAAAAGTTAGTATGGTGTTAATGGGTCTTATAAAGTAAATTAACTAGACGTGAAAATTTTGCGTTAGTAATTTAGGGCCCGTTTGGTTTGTAGATGGATTTAGATTTGGATTTGATATAAGAGAGAGAAAATATATTATAAAATTGATAATTGATTATTTTTAAAAATCATATATATATATTTTGATTAATATATAAAAAAAAGAATGTGAGATAATGTGAAAATGTGGTCCACTATGTTAGGAAGAGACAAAAAAATATTATGTATTTCTTTTTGATACCTTACAATATACATGTCTATGAAATCTATCAAATTTTGATACCTTGATTTCCAAAAAGTGGGCCCACTATGACAAACAAACACACATTTTTTCTTTTCTACGAGTATCATTCAATTCCCATTAAACCCTCCAACCAAACGGGCCCTTATATCTTTAACCCAATTCTTTTCATGACACAAACGGCAAACCTGTGAGTTTTGGGCCAAGGTTATTGAGCAGTTCCAAAAACTGAACCCCATGCCCTGGCTTAACATAGACTATCTAGTAACTTGAACCAAGCCACAACTATGGGACAGTTTATAAAACTGAACATGTGCCTTAGGAAATACCAACTATCTTGTAACTTGAACCTCGGCTATTGGCCGATTTCTAAAACATGGACCCGTGCCTTGGGTAAACTTCAACTATTTGTCGATTTCCAAAACATGAACCCATGCCCTGGGCAACCTTAAGCTATCTCGTAACTTGAACGCTTTGTATATGTGAAGTTATCATATGTGGTAAAAGCATAAACAAAACTTGACAAGTTTAACTGGAATGGTCAAACTGTTACGTATTTGTTTTAGGAGGCAATTTACATTTTCATTTAACATTCCTACTAATAATGCTTACCGTGTACTACAAAATGTAAAGGTTAAAAATGTACTTATGACTAAACTAAGTTCCGTCCCTAGTTAGAAGGATAAGGGCGTAAACAAGTTAAACATTTAGAGATCATTTATGCTCAAATTTGACTCGGGTACAGAAAAGAAGCTCAAAATATCTGAAGAGTAGCGGTCAAGCTTATACGAGCGCAACTCAAAATTATTATTGAAAATTTTATGCTCTATATACCGTGTATGTGCTAAATTGCTAATACATATGTTGACATCTCATAATCTCATATGGATCTGATTATGCAAAAAGAAAAAGACATTCTACATGAAGATTATGTAATGCAAGGATCTGATGATGGGAAGAAATTTAATCATCTGAACTTCATAAAAAAAAAACTTCCTTAAAACACCTAAACATTATAACTTCATAAAAAAACATTATTACATCAGCACACGTCAAGAAGCATTTCTTCGATTGTGTTTCGGCTAAACAGAACAAAAACGATACTCACAAAACTAGAAAGATAGAACAAGAAAAGTGCAAAAACCGAAGCACGGAATGATAGCATATCGCTCGCAAGATGTCAAGCAGCACGATATCACTCTATTCCAGTCAAGTTCACACTTCATTTAGCTGCACGGGCACCTGTAGTAGAACAAGACCAATACACAATCAGTGTGACAAACAATGGGTCTTAAAAATCAAGTTGATCTATCGAGAAACATCAAATATCCACTTTTTCATTGAATGTGTTATATTATATAACAATTGGTTCAAAACATAAGTTAGAAAACAACACAGAGTAATTATGGAGAAAGCGTGTTTTAGGAACCAAGCAAAAATTCTACACTGCTAATTATAACATGTATTCTTATCAGTAATATCGAAGATATTTGTCTAATTTTCATCAAGCAACTTTCAATGCATACAATAACTGAACAGGATCTGTATTTGCAACCCGACAAAAACAGATATATCCATATACACATTCAAGACATGCAGATGTATATAAATGTACATCTGATCCAATACAAAATATACAAAACATCATGCCATTGAAAGGATTGACAATAATCCACGTGTGTGCGACTTTGACACAACTCCCATAAAAAATATACCGATAACCCCAATAAGATTCCCATGACACTAGCAATCCAACTAAATGAGCTTTCAACCTCAATATTGTTTTGCATTTAAACCACCTACACAGCTTGCCAGTAAGAGAAGCAATTTTCTACAAAATCACCCAACTTAGTACCTTTTGATTTCTTCGCAGAACCATTCAAGCCGAAACAACGGTTAAGATCTTCAATTAAATCTAAATCCACTTAATGAGGCTCTCGTATTTATGTCATCAAATGATCATCAATGTTTATTTAGGTCAAACTTCTCTTTTCTCCTATCAACGGCCCTTAATCTCCTATAATAATTTCAACTCAATCCTATTCTTATCAATTTCTAAAGCACTACGTCTACCCAACTTCACTGGATTAATAGATTCTGACACCTACAAAATCATGTCCCCACTATAAGAACAATATCCGAGCTTACTTGTTTCACCCACTAATCACAACTCAAAAAAATCTTGTGAATCACATATTTCTCTGTACTTTCACCACATGGAATGTATGCTATGTTTCTTTCACCACAAAACTACAGAAGATACAAAATGAGCTTCTTGGTTGATAACCATCTGCAATCTCCTCTCGTGATCACCTAGTTATAGTAGAGGGAATATAATCCTGTACCAAACTAGTCTCATTAAGCAGGAGTAGGTAGCTCCAATAACTTTAATCACCTAGTTGCTGTGGGAATATATCTCTCAATTGTCATTATTACACAACATTTATAGAATTTAACCAACAGTGACGCAAAGCCAACAGGACCAAAGGACAATTTTTATTTATTTATTTATTATTATTTTTAACCAAATTAGCCTCAAAAGCATAGGGTAGAGATTACAATAGTTGCAACACCAGCTCAGAAAAACAGGTGGCTCATGGATTTGGATCATCCAAACTGCTACTTATATGCTTCTTTTGGGGCAAAATAGGCAGTTCTTCAATAAGCTATTTCAAAGTGCTTCTTCGAGATGAAACTAAAATTACTATTCTATCATCATATATAACCTAAAACCCATTACAAGTAGATTAGATTAAAATTTCTGAAGTAAAATAATCCCAAACACCCTCTTAAATCCACAATAGGACATAACTAGCGCAAGGAAATCATGCTGACGCCTTCACAATATCCCTTGGTCTCAGCTTAAAAAATAAAGACAACTCCAAGGGTAATTTGCATTAAAGCATTCATCTACAAGCATGTCCTAATGCAACATTAGCATATGCTAACAACAAAACTACACATTCTACTTTTTATGTTTATCTGATAACTATTTAAGGTTAATACCAAAACAAAGCTTCAGGTACAAAAACTAGAGTAATGCTAGATGCAACGAGAAGCAAATTATTTCTTTCGACTGCCGATTGTGTCTTGATTCCATAATGGGTTCCCGCCCTAACCAAATCGATGATCAGAGCACTCTTACCAGTTTGTCTTATGTCTAGTGCTAGTCAGACTCATTGTGCTAGCCTAGTGGACTTACAAAGCTTACCGGAGTAATATCTTGATGGGTATAAAATTTCTAACTGAATAGATATACCATGTGTATTGTATACTGGGTAATCCATATGTGACTGCAATCCTTTGAGCTTCTACTTCAATAACACTTATAAGAATGGCAAGTAAACTTTTGTGCACTAAACATTGTCAACATAAATATTTGATAACCATGTCTAATTAAGGTAAACCATACATACAAAGTAACTAAAGAGTCTACCATTTCAACGTTAAACCATATAACTGATGTAAAAGGACAATTGGTCACTATTCTATACCTTTTCTTTTAGCTCGCCCGCCGGAAGGATTGGCTACAAGGGAACCACCCTCAGTTGCGCAAGCTGGAAAGTCATTGAGCATAAAGTTCTGGTTCCCCAAGCATTGCAGATTCTCGAACTCACAGCCATTAAGAACCGGATCATGTATCGATGCATCTTCGCCTGCTTTTCCATCTACTTCAGGATGAAGGCAATACACTTGATCGCCACACTGCATGTTACAAGGATTCATGACGTACCCACCAGTCATGTTGGGGTTAACTATGTTATGATTAGCTGGCATCTGCTTCTGATAAGGAAAAGATCCAATTTCGCCTTCAATTCTCCCTCTAATATCCACAAGCAAGCACTTCAGTCTTGCCACCTCAGTCTCTAACCCAGCTTGACTCTGAATTCTTTTCATTAATTGTTGATTCAAAGCTCTCAATCTAACAACTTCATCTTCTAAAGACGCAGCTCGTGCCTTCTTTTTCTCACGGTACTTCCTTACAGCTTCACGATTCCCTAACGGGCGTTTCTTACCTTTCTTGTCTGAAGACTCAGCAGTATCCTCGGAAGGGGTCTTATCATCATCACCACTCATGGCAGGTACAATTTTGGTGTGCACATGGTAACATGTGTGAGTATGAGACGAATCAGGGCCTGGTGGGTTACAAGTATGGGTATGGGTACACGCGTGTGTATCCTTGAAAATATCATCGAAGAAGCTATCCATCGAATCATTGCTAGGGAGACTAGTCATATTTGCATCAGTAAACATCTCGTGATTTGAAAAATCAAGTTCTCCGTCCTCCATTACCACCTGGACTCGAAGAACCACACAAAAACTGCGCTGATACTGAATTCAAACAATACGGTTATCAATTTGATACAACTTTTAGCTCATTCCTACAACCAACTTCACTTCTTCCTGGATCAGAAATAACACTCCATAAGTTCAACAAAATACATCAAAAGATCAAAACTTGAAATATTATATCATGTAAACCTTAACTAATCAAGAAATCATCACAAACAAATAGTAGCCAATTAAGCGTCTTAAAACCCGGATATATCATATATGATAAACAAGCTGTAAATCCTAAAATTTTGCAAAAAATATAAAATTAAATAAATTTAAATATTCTAAGATAATCTAAACTAAATAGTAAATACTATGTACAGAATTTAGTCAATCAAAAGTCAATATATATCTCTTAAACCCCTTTATTCTGGATAACTGATAAACAAAACAGCAAATCCTAAAAACTAGCAAGAAAATAATAAATGTAAAAAGTGTTTTCCACAAAAATCACCTTTAACAAACCCTAAAATCTTAATAATTGCTCTGACTGAACAGTATAGCCTAAAATCAAATACAAGAACTTTGAATGAAACCTAGAACTGATCGAGAACTATAAAAGACACAAACTTTATGCAATTTTCCAACAATTAAAGAGCGGTAACCCAAATTAAACTGTAACACTGATCAAAAACATAAAAAGACACATACTTTATACAATTTTTAACCAATTAAACTGCAATTAATCAAGGTTATACCCTAAAATTGATAAGGGATATTAAAGATACAAACTTTATGCAATTTTCCACCAATTTAAGTGCAATTAGTTAACAAAAAAAAAAAAGGGTGGCACAAAAAGGTTCTAAACTTTAGGCAATGTAAGTTTTTTTCTTCTTTATGCAATTTTCCACCAATTTAATTTGAAGGTATTCAAAAAAAAAAATTTTTCTTTTTTTAATTAAAAATTGTGCAATGTAAGTTTTTTTCTTCTTTCCAAAAGAGGTTACCGGTCATAATTTTAGCTGAAATTTCTTTGAAATTCCTAAGTAGAATATTATGCATCACATTAACCAACCATTTCACCCGTAACATCTTTGGAAAAGTCAAAAAACTTTGCATTGCATAAAACTTTAACTTCATAACAAAAAACCTAAAAGATCAATCAAAATGAAAACCCTATAACAAGATTTTACTAATTGAACTACAATGTATCAAAATGAAACCTTGGAATAGATCAATAACATAAAAAGACACAATCTTTTTGCATATTTTTACCAATTAAATTACAATTAACCAAAATTGAACCCAAAACTGATCAAAAACTTATAAAAAACAAACTTTATCACCAATTAACCAAAATTTAAACCCTAAAATTCATCAAGAACTTGAAACAACACAAACCCTTTTCAATTTATGCCCTAAAACTTATCACTAACCTAAAAAGATAGAATCTTTATGCTGTCAAACTGTAACCAATCAAGATTGTGAAAATTAAAACCAAAAATTAATAAATTAACAAAGAAGTTACCTTTAAGAAACCCTAACCGATGCAAATTTTTGGAGGAAAAAAAGCCCTAATAATTTTTTTTCAGTTCAAATCAAATGATTGAAGAAACAAGGACCATTCATTCATTCGGTTTATTATTAAGGAATCTATGTGGAGAAGTACAGGGAAAAGGGGGCACCAACCTTTTTTTGATTTGTTTTATACGAGTACTTGTTTTTTCAAGGGTCCTTTTTGTAATATTGACAAAGCTAGTTTTACACGTCTGTGTGTAGGGGTGATCATCGGTCGGAAACCGGACCGGACCGGCCAAGACCGGACCGGACCGAAGACCGAGAACCGGAAAACCATAGACCGAGACCGGACCGAATATGGTCGGTCCGGTCTCGGCCGGTCTCGGTCCGGTCGGTCTTCGGTCGGTCCGGTCCAATTAGGCAAGTTTTTTCGGGTTTTTGGTCGGTCCGGACCGGACCGACCGGACCGAGACCGAATTTGGCAAAAAGCTTAGACCGAGGACCGGACCGAATGTGGTCGGTCCGGTCCGGTCGGTCTCGGTCCGGCCGGTCCGTTTGCTCAGCCCTATCTGTGTGTATCTCATGCTCTACTACTTAATGAGTATAATAAAGAGTGTATTATTTTTGGAATAATTCTACATCCACTCACAATTTACACAAAAAAACCCACTCGTTGACGTGTCAGCGAGCTGATTGGTTGGTTTTTTGTGGGCCACAAAAAACCAACCAATCAGCTCGTTGACACGTCAGCGAGTGGGGTTTTTTGTGTAAATTATGAGTGGGTGTAGCACACCTCTTATTTTTGAGTCGGCTTATTCTACAAACCAAACATTTCTCACATACCAAGGGACTCATCCCACCATCCATCTAAAAAAAAATCAATGGTTGAGATTAAAAGCATTTTAATATTTCACCCATTTTTAATAATTTAAATATCTCTTAAACCGTTAATCGTTAAGCGAAAATAATTACACCATCGCGACGGGCATTTAATTATCTTTCTATAGACGGGCACTTTGATATAATTTCGAAAAAAAAAAAAAAAATCGTTTTCTTCACGTTTTTTTTTCGTGGCCGAAAAAATATCATATATATATGATATTACATATCATATATGATATGTAATATCATATATATATGATATGTAATATCATATATGATATGATATGTAATATCATATATGATTTTTTCGGCCACGAAAAAAAAGGTGAAAAAAACGGAAAAAAATTGTCGAAAATATGTCAAAGTGTCTATCTATAGAAAGATAATTAAATGTCCGGCGTAACGGTATATTTTTTTTCGCTTAACGATTAACGGTTTGAAAGATATTAATATTTGAAAAAAAATGATGAAAGTGAGTTTTTTAAATTGTTGGGATTAATCTCATCCATTAGATCAAATAAAGATGGGGGGAAGATGGATGGTGGAGTTTAGTCCATTGGTATGTAAAAAAAGTTTGGTCCTCAAATGATCTTATATCTTATTGTTTTAAATAAGAACGAGAAATAACTATAACTACATATTATAGATGATTAATTTGAATTAAATGTATCTTTAATCTTTAGATGCATTATAATATATTTTCTAGCTAAAAATTATATGCATATACATATATTATATGCATTTCATCAAGTTGGACGAATCCTGTATATTTTTCGTATTTTGCGGGTCAAATTTGTTGCTAGTACTAATCACTTTCGAAACTAATTGTTATGCATCTAATTCAAGTTGATGCATCTCAAATTTGTCATTATAGTTATTTATCATTTTTCTCATTTTAAGATTTCTTCTCACGGGATCCTTACCCGTTTTGAGTAAGGATCAAATGAGAAGAATTATTAAATAAAATGACAATTTTTTAAACTAATCTTATTGTTTTACTTAAATTAAATGAATACAATGTCAACTTTTTAAACTAATGGCACAATGTCAACTTGATTTATGAATATCACGTTTAGTAAATGACAATTTTTAAAACACAAATATTTTATCAATTTTAAATGTCAACTTTTAAAACACACATGGTTTATTATTATTATTTTTTTTATTATTATTATTTTTTTACAGAAATAAAATAGATTAAATAAAATGAAAGGTTATTTACAAAAGATAGCACAAGAGAAAAAGACTGCTAGGACAATCTCTAAACAACCCCTCTCTTGCCTAGGAAACAAAAAGAGCAACAGAAATGGACAAAACCCATTCTGATACACAAAAGCAGCAAATAACTAAGGCTATTAATAACCAAAACAGGTTAATATATAATCAAGGCAGACCCCAGATCCACAAGTCTTAGCAAGAAAAACAAGCTTTATCTAAAATTACCATCATACTCTGAATACATGAGCCGATGCAAAGGGACCAACCAATGCACCTCCAAACATTACCATATGATGGTAACATATAGAAAGCCAAGTTGCTAAAACTGATGGAAAGAGAGTTACCATACATGACACCTGTACTAATGCTGCAAGAAGCCTTCCAATAGCATCCCAAAACTATCCATATCAACTTCCAAGCATCATGACACATACCGATCTTCTTGTTACTTGAGCATGAGTAATCCATAGAATCCCATACAAATTCAATACAACTGATGCAGTAACTCAGGAGGATGAACATCAAGTAACCAGTCACCCAAGAACTCTGTCTCATTAAAAAACCTTGCCAAAGAAAAACCCTGAGGGAAACCTGAATTCCAGCTTTCACTGTAGTGCATAGCCTGCAGTAAACCATCCATGACAGCCAAAACATATCCAAAAAACCACCACCCCTGTCAAAAACTTGATTGCAACTCCATAAACCAGTATTCAAACAAAACCAAGAAACCAAAATATAATGAAAAGTAATGGGCCTGCCAAAATTCAAATAACAAACTTGACCAGGATAATGACAGTTAGAAAGAGGTTTCCCCATATAATAACAAACACCCTGCATATACCACCACCACTGCATACAACATAAATCAAGTATGTGCAGACCAAAACTCCAAAGACTATGTGAATCCATCTTTACCACAATTAGCATCCAACCTACCAACCATTTTACAGATTCCTTTCAATGGTAGTTTCCATATAATAGAAGCTTTCTCAACTTCAAAAGAATAATTAATCTTTAATCCCATTAATTTGAATCTAACAGTGTCCACAATAATATTGAAAACCTCATCCACAGTTCTGGCCTCATTTTGAAACATTCTAATATTTCTTTCTTGCCAAATAAAATAAATTCAGCCCCAAAAGTTAATCTTTGAATAATGCTCCATATAGAGTTATTAGCAGGTCTATTGGAAATCCCTGAAATCACCTCAGCCCAAATATACGATAAATTCTCCAATCTACACATGATCTTCAATTTATTCCATATATAATTAGAGAAATTATAGCTGAAAAACAGATAACTGTGTGAGTCTTTGCAGCTTTTACAAAAGATACACACCAAATTATCAGCATGATTCCACCTAGCGATTCTATCCTGAGTCTTCAATCTACCTCCAATAGCCATCCATAAAGTACAAGCATGTCTCGGAATACATTCAGAGTACCATACATGCTTATACCACATAACTTTAGGATAGTCAATTCTCAAATCTTTCCATACTTATCTAACACTGAACTGAACTTCCTTACTCTTCTTATTTAACCAAATAACTTTATCTTCACAATTTTGAATCAAAGGCAGGACAGGGACATTTAGAACTTCATCAAATTTGCCATTCCATTCAAGAGGCCATTTCCAACCATTGTCACCAATCCAATCAATAACTTTACTATTCAGCTCAATACTGTTTTCAACAAGAACGCTATGATTGATCAGTTTACAAAGAGGGCCATTCAAATGCCATTTGTCAAACCAAACAAAGCATTTTCTACCATTACCAATCTTATAACCAACAAAATTGCGAACTCTATCTCTAAGTTTTAGAATATGTTTCCAACTCCATGACGCAAAATTATAATAGGCTAAATCCCAAAAACAGCTATCCTTTATCCAATAACTATGAACCCATTTAACCCATAACGATTCCTTATTACTAACAACATTCCAGAGGTGCTTAATCATCAATGCTTCATTCATAAGTCTTAGTGGCTTTAATCCCAAACCACCTTGACTTTTAAGTCTACAAATATCCTTCCAAGCCACACTAGCAATACCCCTACTAGACCTCCCATGGGACCATAAAAAATTCTTAAGAAGGTTATCTATACTATCACATACAGAAACTGGGATAATAAACATTGAGGCCTAGTAAATGTGGAGAAATGATAAGACAGAAGCCACCAGTTGAAGCCTGCCCTCAAATGATAATATTTTGTTTTTCCAATCCATAATTCTATTCTTCACATTATCAATAAGCACTCTACAATCAACAATTCTTAATTTCCTGTGAGTCAAAGGTGTAGAACCATAGAGGGGGGGGGGGGGGTGAATACGGTTTCTTCGGCTTTTAAGACGTTTAAAAACTTTAAGCCTCAAAGAAAACCAAGTGGTTGTATAATCAATCCAAACAACCACTAACACAACCAAAGTATATAAAGTAAGTAAGAACACAACGATATATACTGGTTCGGGATGGGGGGTTTATACCATCCGTACGTCCAGTTGCAAATCCGCGACTCCGATACTATTCACTAGTATAATCCTTTCGGTGGACTACAAACCGTTACAATTCACTCCACCGATATTCACCAATATCGATGCTCACAAAGAAGGAGTTACTTCCCAACGGTATTCCGCCCTGGGAAACCACCCAAAAGAATCTCGCGATTCGACTTCTCCTAAGGATCACAAAGATCACTACCAAGACTTCTCACCGGAAATATCAAACCCCAACTAGATCCCCACTAATCTAGGCTTGGTCACCAAGACACAAGACTTCCCTTACAAACAATTGAATGAATATAAGTGTTTGTTTGATCAAGCCCTAACCTAACCTAGAGACTCGATTCTAATAGAAAGGGTATAGATAAGAAGACCCTCTACACAATCACAAAAGTGGATTAGGTTCTTGTGATTCTTCCCTTGCAAAGAGATGTGTTCTTTCAAAGATGTTAGTATGAAAATCAAGAACACAAGATTAGAGATAGAGAGATAGAGAGATTTGAGAGTGTTTAAAAAGAGAGAATCTAGAGAGAGAGAATAATGGTAAGGGGGTGAGGAATATAAGAGGCAAGGGTGATATTTATAGGCCAAGAACCCAAACTTGGGAATTTTTACCGAGGCCGGCGCGTCACCCGCGCGTTAGCGCGCGGCCAGCGCGCCAGGCTTCTGTAAAGATTTCCCAAGTGTTGGGTGTTTGGATCTTATAAATACCTATCCTTGCTAAACCCCTAATTGCACTTCACACTAAACCTTAACATTAATCATTCTAGGGTTTACCAACTCAAATAGCCAATTTGAAAATCATTTGTGAAGTGTTTAAAGAGAAAACAAATTACCAAGGGTAGAAAGTGTAGATAAGGTAATTTGGAAGGGGTATAGATGTTATTCCTCACATGGCATAGAAAAGAGAGAAAGAATATGCCAAAGTATATTCCATTGCTTGGGGGGGGGGGGGGGGGGAATGAGATGAGATGGTTTGAATTGGATGGTGGAGATCAAAAGGAGCCTCTTTGGGTTTTAAAATTATTTGGCATGTGTTGAATATGGATGGTTGAGATGTGATGATTTGAAATAGATGGCTAAGATCAAAGAAGCCTAGGTTAGGATTGAGAAGGGATATTCCAAAGGAATATGCTTTGCTTGGGGGGAAAGGAGAAATCAATGGTTGAGATGGTTTTGGTTTGAAATAGATGTTGAAGATCAAACACATGTGATGGAATGGAGAGGAAGGAAGAATATGCTAGTGGAATGTTCCAAATCATGGGGGGGGGGGGGGGAGAAATAAGATGGATGGTTGAGATGTGTTTAGTTTGAATTAGATGGCTTGGATTAAACACATGTGATGGTATAGAGAGGAGGGTGAGATGAATGGTTGAGATGTATTGAAATTTGAATTCAATGGTTAGGATCAAAGAAGCATCCTTTGGAATTCAAACAATTGGCATGTGGGAAATATGGAGGGTTGAGATGTGTTGTAAGGGAATGGATGGTTGAGATGTAAAGTGTGTAAGGGAATATGTAAGAGTGTAAGAGAATATTTGATTTGGATATGATTGGATTTGTCTTTTGTAGAGATGAGATTAAGAAGATGATTAAGACATAATCTAATTGTCATTAAGAAGAAAAGGTTTAGACAATTAAGATTATAAGTTGAGAAAATCATAAGTTACTTATTAGTTCAAGTAACACAATGTCGAGAATCCATAGGTTCATATTTCGTGACTTTCCACGACTCGACGTTCTCAACTAATACCTTGGTTCAAACAAGTTAAGTGCTTTGCCTTAATGTAAAGCATAACCCAAGTGGGAAAGGATGCGTTTACGCAAAGTGACCTTTGACTTAGTTTGATCAATAAGGGAGTAAACTCGTTACGTAATTAGAGACGACGTAAGCACGGGATATGAGCATATGGATGCTTCAACACGATGTCACGTGAAATATATAAGCTCCCTAAGTTTAGAAAAGCCTTGGCTAGAGGCGATAGTTAGAAAACATGAGTTGGCGTTTTCCCGTTAATGGGTGTTTTAAAAGTAGGATCTCTCAAGTCTCAAAACTCGTTTCGAGTGTTCTCAATTAAGCACATAACATATTCATACATGTATTGAAAGATCCACATTTTTCGGGTAAGGGGAAAGCCGACTTTCAAATTTCGTCCGGAACCATACAGTGTCCTGGCGCGTCACCCGCGCTTTGACGCGCGGGCAGCGCGCCAGGAGCAGACATGGGCTCCGGCGATTTGAGCTAACGTTTGTTATTTTATGTGTTTCGATGGTTTATTTGTCTTCATTAAAACATGAAGAGATCTTGATCATGTTGCTTCAACAAAAGGGATGCCTAAATATCGCACAGGAAGCTCCCCCACTCTAAAAGGCATAACAAGCAGAATTTGTTCTCTAATGTCAGCCGGAACATTACCAAAGAAGACCGTACTTTTAGCCCCACTAGGATACAACCCAGAACTTAAACTGAATTCATCAAGGCCTCTTCTAAGAATGCATGCAGAAATAAGATCCCCATGGCACAAAAAAAGCAAATCATCTGCAAAGCATAAGTGAGTGAGATTAAGATTACTACATCTCCAGTGATAAGTAAACCTATTATCAGTTCTGATTTGCCTTTTAATCATCAAATTAAGAACTTCCATGACAAAAGTAAAAAGATATGGCGACATAGGACCCCCCTGCCTAAGACCCCGTTTACCCTTAAAGAACCCATGGATCTCACCATTAACGCAAATAGAAAAAGAAACAGAAGTAATACATAGCATAACCCATTTGAATGGTTTATTAATTTTAAAATACACAAGGTTGTTTTTTATGTCTTAAAAAAACACACAAATAAAAGCGAAGACTTTTATAGTTAATAGTTTCTAAAACATATCATTATCTTTACTATATAAACACCGTAATTTTCTTTTTATTTTTGTGGTAAACTCTATCTCTACTATATATAAATAGCAAATAACTTTTGTTAAAACTTAACAACTTAAAATGAGTAAAGTTCAACTACTAATTTAATCTTGATTAAAATTGGTAATAATATTTATCATTAAATTATTTTTCAATCTTATTCTTCAGCTTTTATCATTTTTTGTTTTTATCTTATAGATTTCTTTTTCTTGCAATAACTATAAATTGAACCATTAAGTGATGCATCAAAGATCACATCTGAACCGCAAGTTCGCAAGTATAATTATTTGTCATTATACACCATTGCGATACACGGATATTTGTCTAGTTTCTAGAACATGAAAATAAATAAATAAGTAAATAAACGTCCACAATGATTTATATAACACACGATGAAAGAACCCTACTCGCTAGGTGTGGTGCCTCAAGCCAAAGAACCATCTGAGTATTCTCTCTTTTCACTTCAAATACCAAAATACTCCTTCACTCATCATTCAAGCCAAAACACTCCTTTTGAGACTCACCATTTTATTTTCTTTTTTCATTTTTTCAAACCAACTAATTTTTTATTCATTAAATAAAAATACAAATTACATGAAAACACATAAATAAAAAACAAAAATACCAACTTTATATTCAATAAAAAAAAACTAAACCCACTCAACACACACACATTATTAAAACCCATTTAAATCGGGAAAAATATGTTACCTTTCTCTCTTTAACGCATTGCCATTAGTTTGGCCTGGGGTTTGCATTGGTACCTCTAGCGTGCTAACGCCAATTTGGCGTCATGCCACATGGAATTGGCGTGGGTATTGCGCCACGGTACCCAACTCTCTTACTTTTACTATAAAAAACAAGCACACAAACCTTTTGTTATGCCAAAAGCAGTGGACTTGTAATGCTAGAGGTCGGTGCAACGATGGCATCGCCATATATTGTTTTTGGAAAGAAAAATTAGTTGGAGATGCATCTTTAACTGTAGCCGAATGTGTAGTATGTATTTCAAAATTAAGGTTTCAATATTCGTGGGGATGTTTGGCAAATTTGAGCTAGATATATTTCAAACTCAGGGCCGTCCCATGATTTTGGGCGCCCTGTTCCGTGATTACAAGCTAAACCCTTTTAGCAAAATGATCCTTAAATGTCCATGTTACTTTGATATAACTACTATCTACTAAGCAGAGCTCACAGATATTGTACATACATGAAAACATGCTTATAAATGAAGATTACAAAATTTTAAGTAACAAATAATTATTAAAATGTTGTCAAACTCCTTGAGACCACCTTTGAAACATTTTAAAGCAACGCATAAGTATCAGATTATTTCAAATATGTAGTATTGGTTCAGTTGTAATAATATGTTAAACGTGGGTTAAAACTGTCAAATCTAATAACTCAATTGTACTTGCATGGAAAAAATATTAGTTTGGATAAAAGTAGAAAAATTAAAAACTTTAGGGGTAAAAACTGTAAATGACGTAAATTTACCATCTTCTTCAATTCCTCAGTGTGAAACCCATTACCTCTGGTTTCGACTTACTTTCGGAATCACAAGAAAATAGTTGAATTCACCTTATATTGGGCATGAATTAAACTTCTTATCACTTTAACACCAATTTAAAACCACAACTAGACGAAATTACTCAGATGCTAAAATTTTTGGGGCCCTTAAGAAAACGAAGGCCTTGAGCGGTCGAGCATCCTGCACGCCCTCAAATCCAGCCATGTTCAAACTCTTTCGAGCTCACTTATAATGTTTTGAAAGTTATTTAAGTAATTTGTCTAATTAAAAGTTTTACTAATTTTTAAAAACTCGTTTTTATAAACTTGAGCTTATGGAAGCAAATAACTTACATAAAACTTTCAAAAAATTACATCACAAGCATAGATTATTTTATAAGTTACCAATAAGCTAAAGGTATTATAAAATCATGAAAAGAAGTTCTCATACACACCTTTAGAGCATTTGCTATGATAACACAAGTTAAGATTTAACTCAGTGTCACGTGAACGCCACATCAACTTTAACATTTTTACCTTAAAAAAAAAAAAAAAAAAAAAAAAAAAAAAAAAACTATCATAATTCATAACTCAACCTTAACTCAACTTTAACTCAACTATTTTCAAATTCAACCTTAAACTAAAACTAATAATTCATTCAATAAAACAAACATAACATTAATACTTAAAACATATTACAATACGAAAAAAAAAAAAAAAAAAAAAAAGTTACAACAAAAAAAAAATGAAATAAAAAAAAAACACAAAACAAATCAAACTACGACATAATGGAAATTATGAAATACAATTATATCTAGCGACGAGGTTGCAAGCCATATTTAATTTGGATGATTTGGTCCTTTTCTCCGTTGATCCAATCCACGATCTGGGGATCCTGGCCGACAGTGTTAAGCAACAAGAATTTCATCTCTTCCAACCTTGTTATCATTGCATCTTTATCTGCGGTTGCCCGATACGCCTTCGATGCGTCTTCCCGGTTTATATGATACTCTTGTTGCATAACCTCCGTGAATTGGAGTGACGAATAAGATCCTCCGGTACTTGTCGTGCTCTCAGATTTGGCTTTCTTCGAAGCACGCTTTTTGCCCATCGGACGTGGTTGTGCATCATGACCAAATAACGCCTCGTTTGTTTGGCTTGGAACATCACTAGTTAAATCAACCGGATCTGGCGCGTCCCATTTTTTATGAGTACACAAAATAACCCAAGCCTTCTCCTTATTAAAAGACGTCGATTTGTGCTTGTGACGATACATTTCTTTCGCCCATTGTAGGATATCCATCTCATTTTCCCCACTTTTTTCTTCCCGTTTCACACGCTTGAAATACGCGTTGAACTTTGTGCAATCACGGTTCAACGTTTTCCACTTGCCTTGTATCATATCCTTGTTGCGTTTTTGAAAATTGAGTTTATTGAACTCATTTTGTATCCGTTGCCAAAAAGTATCACGAGCTTGTGAACGGCTGACTTGTGGATCCTCGCTAGCGGTCACATAACACTTTGCAAGTAATTTTTTCTCACTTGATTGCCAACGTGTAATGACGCATTCTTCGTTTTCTTCATCATCATTGATTGGTTCGGGGTCTTTGTTTTTTTGGAATTTTGTTTACCACCACATTTGAATTTCTTTGGTAGAGACGTAGGTGTCTCGGGAACTTCATTTGTTTCGGTTTGTGAATGTTGTGATTGCTGTGTGAATTGTAGATTTTGGAAATCGGAGTTGAGTGTGTTTTATTGGCTTTCTTGCCAATATTGCATTTGTTGATGTTGTTGGAAAACTTGTTGACTCGACGTGCCGAGTTGGTTAGGGTTATTTCAATTCGGGTTTGAAGATGAACCCGCATATGGGTTATTCCACCCACCGAGAAGGTTCATGAACGATTCGTCGTTGTTGTTTTCTTGTGACATTTTTTTTGCTAATAGAAGTGTAGTATAGAGTATATTGAGTAGTGAAAGTGTGAAGAAAATAGTGTGTTAAATGGGTATTTATAGTAGTTTGAAAATGGTTTGGAAAAAAAAAAAAAAATTAAGCATATAGCCGTTAGTTTACGTTAGAGGGCTAAAAATGTTTTTTTTTTTCTTCTTTTTTTTAACGGCTAGTGTGACGTGGTAAGGGATGAAATGAGTTTTTTTCTTTTTTTTTTTTAAACACGTTTTGCCCTTAACTCAGTCTTAAGGGCTTAACGTTGGACGTTAACACCATCATCAGGGGCGGAGCCATTGTAGAAGTAGTGGGGGGGGGGGGGGCGATGCCCCCAACCAAGCTCTTGCGGGTACACAAAATATATAAGAATCTGTGTGCCCTCGTCATTCTAAGCTTGCAAAAACTAGAGTGCTCTCAATGTAATTTTTTTTTGGTGGGTTTCGCGGATCAAAAAGGATGCAGAAAAGAGGCTCTATGTGAATTGTTGGGATGGAGGATGGTGGGGTACTAGGAAAATATTATATAATTTATCTCTTTTCTAAAATGTACTTGCGGCGGGGTGTTTGCTGTAACTTCGAAGAACTGTAATAGCGAATGTAGATACATACATTATGGCTTGGACTATTTAGGCCTTCTATATTTTTAGCAAACAGAAAGTTAGCAAGCGGTCCAACTACATGGGCCCAAAAAACGTAAGGAGTGGATTAAAAGGTTGGGCCTTATAAGAAATAATATTTTACTGATTTTGGAAATCGAGCCAATGCCCTTTAGAGCACAAGGTGTAACGTTTCATTTCATCTCGTCGTTCCACGCTGGAGGCTTGTTGAAGCTCGCCATCCTTGTTGCTGCACCCTTCCCCCCTCGTTGAAGCTCGCCAAACTCGTCTGCACGACGAGGCGTGCTTCCTCTCTTTTTGTCAGTGTTGTCAGCCCATGTGCTCTTATAAAAAAATAAAGTTGTAAGTGGTGGGCCTCACATGAGTAAGTTGATATTAGTTGTTGGTGAGGGGGGATTAGTTGTGATGAGGATATAAGGTGATGTGTCACAAGTGAGCCTTGTTGCTACACCTTGTGCTCTTAGTTTATATATAGAATATACACTAACTTGAGAAAATTGAGTTTTCAATCTTTTGTGGCTAGCGCTTAGTGGGAATCTCAAATTGTGGAATATTACCATTAAACATTATACATTTTAGCATGATTTTGTTAACTACCATATGTCATGTTAATTATGGTTTCAACATAATAATCCCATGTTTTTAGTTAAATTGTTTAAGACTACAATAGCTTAAATGTAAAGTTTTGCCACATTTGGTATGTTAAATTTTTCTTCAATACTTGTATTTGATCTTAAGTGAGCTATTAACTAGTTGAGAGCACCAACCAAATCCTATTTTATCGACACTTAAATTTACAATTACGATTAATTGCATCGTAGTATAAAAACTTTTTAGTCTTTAATTTTAACCGACCCGGCGACCCGATTTATTTCAAATTATGTTAAAAATAACATCTCCTAACACGTTTAACCCCTGGCTCAATGCCCGTGAGCACATTTTCTGGCTCTGCCACTGGCCATCATCACTTGGTTCCTCGGTATGGTTAACGCGACTTTAACGCACCCATGTTAAGCTTTAACGCAGGAGCTGAGTTATGGTACCAAATGCTCTTAAGGCTTTAACATGAACACATACTCAAAAGCAGTGACGAAGTTAAGTTGTTCCTTTTCGGCCAATGGTCATCCCAAAAATTCAACACCAAACCATATCTTATCTTGTATTATAGCCGTAGAGGTGCAACCCCCAACCGGTTTTTTTAAACTGGTATAAAAACCGGTTTGAAACCGGTTTTTAAAAAAACCGGTCCGGTTTTTTTAACCAAACCGGTAAGACCGGTTTTGGGTTTTAAGCGCCGATCGGTTTTTTTACCGGTTTTAACCATTTTTTTTAAAACCGGTTTTAACCGGTTTTTTATTTTTTATTTTTAAAAAAATATATATATTTATATATATATAGCGTGGGTGGTATGAGTGAAATCGGGGTGGCCCGATCTATCTATTGGAGTAATAAAAAAAATTGGCCGGAAAATTTTCCGGTGACCGGAATTTGGTCGGATGGTGGTGGCCGGATTTGAGATCGCCGGATGGTGATGAAGGGTGAGAGAGAGAGAGAGAGAGAGAGAGAGAGAGAGAGAGAGAGAGAGAGAATTTGAGTGTGTTTTTATTATTGATAAATGAAAGAAATGAGAAAAAGGTATTTATATGGAGGAGGGGTTAAAGTTGGTCCAAAAGAAGTGTAGGGTTAAAAATAAAAGTTTAAGGGAGGGATTAAAAGGGAGAAATTGCAATACTTTCCGTCAAAACGGTTCGAGGCTCATTCTAAGTAACAAACAAACTCGAAAAATTACGAAACTTGTGCCATTGTTCACGAAATAATTTTTACAACAAAAACGAATATAAACTTGCATAACTTTTTCGAACTCAATATTTTGACAAAAATATATTTTTAGTGTTGTATAATTGTATTGTTTAAATAAAAGTTATGATTTGTATTTTTTTAGTATGTTTCCGGTGCAAATAAAAATTTATGATTGTATTTGTTTAGTATGTTTCCGGTGTATTGTTTAATTAAATGTTTGATAATTAACAAGTTTATTAAATAAATGTCGAAGTTTTTAGTAAAATTTCGAAAAAACCGACCCGGTAAATAACCGATAAAAAATCCGATTCCGAACATTTATAACCGAAAAAACTGAACCGGTAAAAAACCGATAAAAAACCCAAAAAAACCGATTCCAAACATTTATAACTGAAAAAAAACCGATTTTGAAAAAACCGAAAAAACCAGAATAACGGGAACCGGTTATTAGAAAAACTGGTTTTTTTATAACCAATTTTCTAAAAACCGAAAACCGATTTTAACCGATTTATTTGCACCATAAACCGGTCCAATCAAGACAAATTTGGCCCATCAAAGGCTTCAACAGTACAAGTTAGTTTCCATATTTGGATTAAAGACAAATAAAAAATAATTGGGAAGTGCTAATTATTTAAAAAAAAACCATATTTTTATATGCATGCAATGCGGAGGCACTGTCACTTATCAAATACTCATGTAGTTAGTTGATTTGTTTTGCTATATTTTACTTTCAGGGCAGACGTGCTTGTATTATATAGTAGTTATTCCATTAAAGATAGATTTTTTTTGAACGGCAAGAATGATATATAAAAACAAGCTAGAGGCCACCTATCAAGAAGCTAAGGGCAAAAATTACAAATGAGAGATGAAAATGGCATTACAACGTCTTATGAACCATTCCACCCATTTAAAAGAGATAGAGGTAACTCTTAAAATCTTTAAATTCGAATGTTAAAGCCTTATGAAGTTATGAATATGTTAGAAATTCATAAACTTACATACTCAACTATGTTTAGTACGAATACTCAGGCCTTTATATCTGTAGGAAACCAGGAAGGCTTGAGATGCTTACGCCACTTACTTCAAAATATAGGTTTGTTGCTTCAGGTTTTCTGAATTTAAAGTTAGTGGTTTGTAAATATGCGGAACAAATTGAAGGTGGTCTATTGGAACGTTAGAGGCATGCTTTCCCAGCATCAAATATGTTGTTCACAAGTAGAAAGAAGCAACTGAACATGGTTTGGTTTTTTTTTTTTTTTTTTTTTTTAAATTTTAAATTTTATAAGTGTATGTTTTATTCGACTATAATATTGTATATTTAGTATGCTATTCACAATTGTTCTATACATCGATAAAGCATCCCCGCAGCAATGCGCGGGCTAATCCGCTCATTGCCATCAACTAGCATCTAGCTTCAATAGTTAAACGTTTAAATAATAGAAACAAGAAAGTAATGCAACTAAATTTTGAAATAAGAAAAAACATGTGTGACGGGTTTTAACAACTAGTTTACTTAAACAAACTAGCAAATGATGGCGCTTAACCAACAATCATAATGAAGCAAACATTCACACCGGTAAACAAAGAATCCACAATTTGAATACTTGAAAGTAAGACGATTATATCTGAATACTTGAAAGTAAGACGATTATAAATTATTGGTTAAGCTTTTATTTACAATCGAGTACTTACAAAAAAAACTACTCATTTAGTGACACCTAAATAAAGTGTCATTGAAAGTTAAAAAAGTGTCATTAAAAGTAAAAAAATGTCACCAAAAGTATAAAAGAAGTGGCACTAAAATTTTTATGTGTGGAAGAAAGTGTAAGCAGAAGTTCAATAGGTAAAAATGTATTTATAGTGACATAAAAAAGTGTGAGTAAATATATATATTTTTTTTTGCCTTTTGTGACACATTTTGTTTATCAAATGTGCTATAAACTCAAAATGTTAAATTTTGCCCACACTTTTTTAAAATAAAAAAGATGAGAGTTATTTTACATACTAAACTTTTGTTATATACAAAGGGACTCATTTTCATCATTCATCTAAAAAGAAATCAATAGTTGAGATTAAAGCATTTTAATATTTCACATATTTTTTATAATTTAAATATCTCTTAAACCGTTAATCGTTAAGCGAAAATAATTACACAATCACGTCGAGCATTTAATTATCTTTCTATAGACAGACACTTTGATATACTTTCGACAATTTTTTTCGTTTTTTTCACGTTTTTTTTCGTTACTGAAATTTGCATGAAAAAGCGCATGTGATATATCATATATGTATGTAATATCACATATGCAATTAGTGTTAAGACACATATGATATGTAATATCACATGTGATATTAGTGTTAATTACATATGGTTTTTTTCATAAAAATTTTTTTGTTGAAGTATATCAAAGTGCCTATCTATATAAAGATAATTAAATATTCGTTGTAACATTATATATATTTTTTTCGTTTAACAATTAACGGTTTGAAAAAATATTAATATTTGAAAAAAATGATGAAAGTGTTTTTTTTTTTTAATTGTCATGATTAATCTCTTCCATTAGATCAAACAAAAATAAAGGATGAAAATTAATCCCTTGATATGTAAAAAAAATTTGGTATTCAAATGAACTCAAGTCAATAAAAATGTGACTAAAAGCAAAAATTATCAACAAAAGTATACAAAAAAGTGTCATTAAAGTCTTGACGTGCTTCTCTAAAAAAGTAAAAAAGTGTAAGCAGAAGTCTATCGGATAAAAAGTCTATTTATGTTGATGCCAAAAATAGTGCACGTGCATATTTTGTTTAAAAAGTCTATTTATAAATTGTGTCATTAAAGTTTAAAATTTTAAACTTTTCTTATGATTTTTAAAATGTGTCACTAAAATATTAAATTTAGTAATACTTTCTTTGCTAATAAAACATTTGTCACTAAATGTCTATCTTCATGCAGTGCATGATTCCGAAACTGTACGTTGAGCACAACAAGCACGCCAACACAACAAGCACGCCAAAAAGTACACACTAAGGGAGCATTTGGTTCGCTGTAATTCATTGTAATTTGAATTACATTCTAATCGTGTTTGGTTGGCAGCGTGGAAAGAATTGTAATTCAGATTACATTACGGTGACTGTTTGGTTTGAGTTGTAAATGTAATTCACCAATTACAATTACACCAAATGATAGAATCTAGATTACATAGGAAGTTGGATGGAAAGTTCTGAATTACGTTGTAATTCAGAATTTTTTTATATTTTAAAACATCAGCATCTATTATTATTATTATTATTATTATATAAATATTAAACTATTATTATTATTTATTAGTATTATTATTTATTAAAAATAAAATTATTATTATTATTATTATTATTATTATTTATTATTATATTATTTTTATTATTCTTATATTACGTTTTTATGTTTTATATATAAATAATTGAATTACATTACGTTGCGCATCAACCAAACACATCGACAAATTTCATCAATTTCAATTACAACACATTCCAACTCTTTGAATTACAATTACATCAAATTACAATTCATTCCAAAGACTACAATTCCTTTAAATACATTCTGTGAACCAAACGACCCCTAAAAGCATGAGGTGTCATGACATGCCATTTTCCTTTTTTTAGTGTCACTTTAGGGTCACCTCAACATCCACACTAAAATAGCTGTTCAGTCATAACACCTCTTTCACATGTCATTTGGGTCATCCATACACATTTAAAACACAACACTACACACAAAACCAATTTCAAAAAAAGAAGAGAAAGTGGCATACGCCACTCAAATGGCATGCCTTGGTACCCATGATGTAAGAGCATCCACAATCACCAGTGGCGGAGCCAGAATAATTGATAATGGGGGGCAACTAATTAAACCGACATGTTAAGATATTTCATTTTTAGTACAACTAAGAAAATGTCGGATCGGGTTTGATTAAAAGCAACAAAAGGAAATCTTGTTCGGTCCAATCAAGACTATTAGAGGCGTTTGTAAGTAAAATTATTGACAAAACTAACGATTTATCTCAAAATAAACCGACTTAGGTTCTATATTATATCTATAGGTTGAACGCAAGATGAAATCAAAATTAAAAGCAAAATTTTATGATGTTAAAACCGCTATAATAATTTTATAACTAATGTCATTAAAAGCAAAATGATTATGATATTGAAACCCTAACTAACAAAATGAGGAAACAAATTACTATAAAAACTTAAAACCCTATGATATTAACAAGCAAGAAAGCCATGCTTAAGAATTCTCATACTCAGAAACAATACAAAAAATTCATTATTTCTAATGAACATCCATTGTAAAACCAAAATTTATAACAGTTTTTATTAAACTTATGTACATCATAAGTTCTTAAACTACTAGATCACATAATGTATGATATATGTTATTTACACACAAATTATTTTAGGCCCATTAAGTACACTTCAAGCACAAATAATAAGTAAATATTGTACATTAATAAGAGCCCACTTTTCCAAATTCACACTTCCCCAGATCACGTCTTCCCCTTATTCCCTGTTAACATGATAACAGAATAAAACCTACTTTTCTCAGTATTCCGACAGACAAACCAGTGTAAAACGATTTTCAGCTATCTCTGATTGTTTCGTAATCAAAGAAAGGTGAGGGCACTCGATAGATTATGCTGAGGGCACTCAACTTTTTTTCCACCAATCTGACTTTTTTTCTACATGTTTTTGTGGGTCTACAAAAGCTTTGTTGGGGGCAAGTCCCCCCACTACTTTTGTTATGGCTCCGCCCCTGACAATCACGCTATGTGGCAAACGCATAATAGCTAGTTAGACAGCACAATTCATTGTGAGTGTTGCAATATTACCATACATTTAATAACCGTGTCTCTCTACACAGCCGATCCTTCTACTATAAATGTGAGCTCATAACCTTTTTGTTTCTTTTATAAACCAACTCATTGCATTATTTTCAATATTTAAATATAACATACATGCATTATTTCTATCTTTATAAAGCAAATTTGCTATTCTTGAAATTAAACTTAAAAACTCTTAAAAAAAGTAAATTGATTTGTCTACTTTACTATTGATTAAAAATGATAACAACATAATTCATTAAATTAATATTATATATATGGTTTAATCTTTAAACTTTTATCATAAATATAATTATTAGTCGTTGTACAGTGTTGCTTTGCGCGCATTTAATAAATTAAAGATGTATTATTTAGTTTCTTTTTTAGTTTTGTTTCTTTTCTTCCATTTACTGTGATGTATTGTAACGTGTTTACTTTTTGGTAAAAACACTTTTCTAAACGGAGAACAAGTCTTGATCACGGTGAAGAAATAAACAAATTTTTGGCCATCTAAGTTCTTGAAGATAAAAGTGGACAAGTATGTCTTGATCACGAGTTGGAATAGTTGCTTAAAAACTTGACTTGCGCAACAATTGTGGAATGCGAAGAATAACGTGGAACATGTTTGTTGGCATGTTCGGCTTGAGTTGACTTCAATATAGACTTCATATTTTTAATTTTAAAGGCTTAATAAACAAATTTTGACAATTTTTTTTTTTTTTTTTTTTTTTTTTTTTTTTTTTTTTTTTTTTATCAAAATTTAAAAAAGTCCACTTTTTTCTAAATAAAATATCTTGTAACAGTAAATCTTTAAGCAACAAAAAATATACTATCAAGACGAGAATTTTTAATTTTTCAGTAGACGGGTACTTCGAGTTTTGTTTAGTGTTAAAAGACAAATCACATGTGATTTGTTGTGTTAGAAATCATGTGTGCTTTCACAAATATTGTGTGATTTCACAAATTAAACGTGATTTCATCAAATTACATGTGATATTAAAATAACAAACAACATGTCACTTTTTCATATACAAATTTTAACACTTACAAAAAAAAGTTAAAAAAATGTTCGTCTAAAGTTTATAGAAGTACTCTTCTATATAAAGATGATTTAATTCTTGTCATGATGATATGATTCTTTTAGCTTAACAATTACGCTCCGTTCTCGAGTTAGTTTTTAAAAGGAAAGGAAAGGAAATGATAGGAAATTGAAATTTTATTGTGTTCTCGAGTTTTTTTTTGACAGAAAGGAAAGGAAACAGGAAGGAAATGATAGGAAAATTCTAGTGATTTTCCTATAAGAATTTTCCGCCCAAATATGGGCGGATTTGGACGGAAAGTATTTTACACTCGCACTATTTAGTATATAATGACCAATATAACTTTCAATATTTACTCATATTCGACTCTTATGATAAAATGAACATATCTAAAAGTCCATAAATGTAATTATGTCTCTTTTTCTTTCTTTTCTTCCCAACTCGAGAACACAACATTATTTCATTTCCTTTCCTTTCATTTCAACTTAAGAACACGAAATATAAAATCAACTTTCTTTCCTTTCCTTTTCATTTCTTTTCTCTTCTTTTCACATCATTTCTATTCCCACCTAGAAAAACTCGAGAACGCAGCGTTAAGGTTTGTGATACATTTAATGTTTTAAAAAAGGATAATGATCATCTAATGTTCGAGGTAATATTATGCTTGTTGTGATTGTACAATTGAATTAAAATAAATATTTTACAATAATGGCAATTTACAATCATAACAAACATAATATTACATTTCAATGTTCAAATAAATGAATGCAATCAAAATTTACATTTCAATGTTCAAATAAATGAATGCAATCAAAATGGAAGCTCAAGTGAAGTTACAAAGAGTAAAGTCATGTTGGTTGACTCAAGTCAATTTGGAAATTACAAAAAAATGAAGAAATAAAAATGAAGTTACAAAGGAATAAAGGCAACTGTTGTTGATTCCAAAGTTAATTTATTTGCATTTTTGGCCCCTGTGTTTTAGATAATTTGCAATCTATTTTTAGCTGTCTTTTTAATGTTTTTATTATTATTTCAAGTATTGTAATGTTTAAGTTTTATTATTAATGAAGTTTAAATTTGTTCCTCAAACATTAGATAGTAAAGTGAACATTTTTTGTTAGACGGAGGAAGAAAATGATACTCTTTTCGTGCCATAATAAATATCCGCATTACTATTTTGAGATGTTTTAAAATAAATGTCAACTTTGCATTTTAACAAATAAAAAAAGATTTAAGTGAAAAGTATGATCTTTGATTAGTAGAGAGCGTAGTTAATGGGATTTCATAAACTAAGTGCATATTAGATGCAAATATTTAATATGAGAGTGATAAGTCGATAAAAGATAATATAACAAGTCGATAAAAGATCCGACCACATATAATAATGCAACCAAAAGGTCACAAATATCAACTTCGAGGCCTCGATCAAATAATAATAACAAAGATGCTTATGTGGTAAACAAGGCACTCTTCTTATAAATATCAGCTTCGAGGCCTCAATCAAATAATAATAACAAAGATGGTTATGTGGTAAACAAGGCACTCTTCTTATAAATATCAACTTCCAGGGCCTCAATCAAATAATAATAACAAAGATCCCTTGGTAAACAAGGCATTCTTCTTATAAACCTCCATTATAAATCAACTCATTTTGGAACTTTGAAAGGAATTAGTCAAGTACATCAAATGGCTTCCCATCCCATCTTGACTATTATTGAACGGTCTCAAGTATCGCCACCACCGGCTACCGTTGCTGATAAGTCGTTACCTCTTAACTATCTCGACTTCTTTTGGTTACGCGCTCCTCCTGTTCATAATCTTTTCTTCTATGAGCTCCCACTCACTAAAACCGAGTTCTTGGAAACCATTGTTCCAAGTCTTAAAAACTCTCTATCTATCACCCTTCAGCACTTTTTCCCTTTCGTAGGCAACATGTTCATATATCCTAATCCCAAAAAACCTGAAATCCGTTATGTTGAAGGTGATTCTGTCGCAGTTACTTTTGCAGAGTGTAATCTAGATTTTGATGATCTCACTGGAAATCACCCAAGAGACTGTGACAAGTTTTATCATCTTATACCACTACTTGGCCAACCTGAGAAAACATCAGATTACACAAAGTTCCCTATCTTCGCTGTCCAAGTGACATTTTTCCCAAACCACGGCTTTTCTATTGGTTTGACGAATCTCCATACACTCGGTGACGCTAGCACTCGGTTTTGGTTCTTGAAGGCGTGGATATCAATCGCAAGATCCGGTACTGATGAGTCATTTCTATCAAATGGAACATTGCCGATATATGATAGGGTGGAGGAAAACCCTATAGCAGCCGATGGTCTTCTAAAGTTTGTGAAGTATGAAACTCTTAAAGAGGATTACGAACATCAAACCCTATCTGGGCCGACAGATAAAGTTCGAGCCACGTTTGTTTTGACTAGAAATGTCTTGAATCAGTTGAAGAAAAGTGTATCAACCGAACTTCCAACCTTAGCATATGTATCATCTTTTACGGTCGCATGTGCTTATGTTTGGAGTAACATAGCAACAGCACACAATGATGATTTACAAATGTTTGGTTTCAGTATCGATTGTAGAGCACGCCTCAATCCCCCGCTCCCAAACTACTTTGGCAACTGTCTTAGCGGATGTTTTGAGTTGGAAAAAACCACATTGTTAACGGGAAAAGAAGGGTTCATTAAGGCTGCGAAATTACTTGGTGAAAGTTTACATAAGACGTTAACCAATAAAAAGGGTGTCATGTTAGATTTAGAATCGGTTAGTGATTTATTCGCTGATGGGGTGCAATCAACTATGATTGGTGTTGCTGGAACACCGAAGCTGAAATTTTACGACATTGATTTCGGATGGGGGAAGCCCAAAAAAGTCGAAACAGTTTCGCTAGATTATAATTGTTCGATATCAATGAACGCTTGCAAAGAATCATATGACGATCTAGAGATTGGTGTTTGTCTTCCTGTTGCTGAGATGAAAACTTTTATTCATACTTTCCAAGGTGGTCTACAGACATACGTTTAGATTCTAATGGATTTTTTTTTTTTTTTTTTTTTTTAAATTTAATTTAATTTTTATTTTATTTTTTATTGTATCAATTTTTACTGAATAAAATAAATGATCGTATTTCAGAGTTTGATTCATACAGTATTTGATTACCTCGTAAACTTTGCGGCCGCCTTCTTTGAATTCTTTAAAGAATAATATTCCTAATATTTTACTATATATTTTAAGATATCAATTTGGAATCTACTCGAATATATTGGACATCAGGTGCCGGATCATTTAGAAAGTGGAACAACTCTATAAATTCTAAAAAGTAATATAGACAGTTGGATCATAATACAAGATTTGATCAAATAAAGATGTACATATACATATAGGGGCATATCGGTTATTATACTTCTTTATCTTCCATCTTCTTTCCTCTATTTATTCCTCACTGAATCCTCCATCTTAAATCCACAACCACCACCATTGCACCGTCACCATCACTGTCACCATCGCCGTCAAAATCACAACCACTACACAACTTTTTTCCGATCTGTCATCATCATCCCCAATACCCCACAACAATTACATAACATCAACACTTAAAACCTACAAAATCGCCGAAAGAACAATCGATAAATCATTTTTTCATTAATAACAAATCAAATCACAGATCAAGTGTCTCTAATTAATCAATATCTATTAGTTAAGAAATTAAAAAACAATTATTAATAGTAGATCTAGATTACAGATCAGTGAAAATGATCGGAAAACATACAGGAGAAGACAAGAGCAGCAGCGGCACCAAGGAAGCCGAAGAACGGTGCCGTTTCATTGCCGGAAAAAGTTGAAGACATGATTATGATTTAGATCTGAAGCAGATTAATTATGATCGGATCTGATATGATGTTTTTTTTTCCCTCAGATATTGAAAATTGATTGAGAAGATCAGACGATTGTATTTATGGGATGTACGGAGTTGGTTATCATGTGGTGAGTGATTTTGCTTTTAGTTTTGTTAATTGGACATTGTTGTATTGTGGAGTTTTTGGTTTTAATCCCTCATATTAAGTATCCATATAAAAGTATTCATTTTGTTCATCAATTCTTTTTTATATATACAATACCACAATGTTCATCAGTTTTCCTTGATATTGTTAATCAGTTACATTACAATATTCATCAGTTATATTACGTTGTTCATTAGTTATTTTTGATAATGTTCATCAGTTCAAGTTAGTATTGTTCATCAGTTTATCAATTTTCTAATAAAAAAAAAAACAATGTTAATTAGTTCATCAGTTATTTTTGACATTGTTCATCAGTTATTTTTGATAACGGTCATCAGTTATTTTTTATAATGTTCAGTAGTTACCGAAAAAATAACGTTCATCAGTTATTTTTAATATTGTTCATTAGTTATTTTTAATAACGTTCATCAGTTATTTTTTTATAAGTTCATCAATTATTTTTGAAATTGTTCATCAGTTATTTTTGATAACGTTCAAATAACGTTCATCAGTTATTTTTTATAATGTTCAACAGTTATCGAAAAAATAACGTTCATCAGATATTGTTAATATTGTTCATTAGTTATTTTTAATAACGTTCATCAGTTATTTTTTATAAGTTCATCAGTTATTTTTGACATTGTTCATCAGTTATTTTTGATAACGTTCATCAGTTATTTTTTTATAATGTTTAGCAGTTTTTGAAAAAAATAACGTTCATCAGTTATTTTTGATAACGTTCATCAATTATTTTTTATAATGTTCATCAGTTATGTTTTATAATTTTCATCAGTTTTCAAAAAAAAAAATAAAAATAACCTTCATCAGTTATTTTTGATATTGTTCATCAGTTATTTTTTATAACGTTCATCAGTTATTTTTTTATAACGTTCATCAGTTATTTTTGATAGCGTTCATCAGTTATTGTCCATCTTTAACGTGCGATATCTCACTCACATCATATTGGATTTGAGTGATTCAAATTTCTGGGTAAAAGATGGCCAAAAGGCTACAACTTTCGTATTTTAAGTTTTGCAAAATTCGGCCTTTAAATTAGACAAAATTAGAGCTGAAAATGTCGAAAATTTCAAGAAAATCAACACCCACTTAAAAGTTGAAAAAAAAAGGTTACGATTCATATAATGCATACCAAATTAAAGCGAATTAAATTTAAAAAAATATGGTGAAATTAGTTTTACATAAAAGTTTGTCGTTTGAAAGTTATTTACGTTTGAAGTTTTGAGGTGGAATAAAAAATGGGTTAAAAGGACCAAAATGCCCCCTAACCGAATTTAAAAAGAAAAAAAAGGAGAGAGTGGGTGGTGGACACTTGTCATATTGTGAGTGGCTTTTTAGCCTTTTTAATTTTTTTTACTTTTTAAAGGATCGCATCTCTTGGACATCATGTATGACTTAAGAAAGTATACTCGAGTTATTTTATATACTCATAATCCGCTGTAAATAAATTGACAAATTTGGACAACACAAATAATTATATCTATATACTAACGAGCGGGATTTTTAACACACTCCTTTTTTGCGACCCGCTCCATCCAATTAGATTTAAGTGACAAGATTTAAGAAAAAAACAAAAAAATCCCTTGTAGAGACTTAAAGTGTAAATATGCACCACACCCTCATTTTATTTTATTTTTATTTATTTATTTTTTTAAAAAAAAATTAAAACCCACTTTTATATTTCATTTTTAAATATTACGTATCTTAAAAACCGTAAACCATTAACATACACAAATTACACGGTCATGACAAACATTTAGTTATCTTTCAATAAATTAGCACTTTCATATAATTTCGCCAAACTTTTATTTAGGATTTTTTTTTAGTATTTTTTTTGTTTTTTTATCGTTGTAGTATTTTGTTTGATATATCACTTGTGATATAACAGTAATCTGTAAGTTCGAACACTTAACATGCTGTTTTAAAATTAACATAAGTATTTGTGTAGAACTCCAAATAATTCACCATTTTTTGTATTTAAAAATTCAAATTCTTAGCTTTTCAACATATGACACATAATTTTTGAACTTTTAAATAATTACAGTTTATTTATAGAAGTTGAAAAAATATATAAAATACACGCTTGATATATAACATGTGATATAACAATAATTGTAAGATTTAAAGGCTAACGATATTGACATAGATTCAAAAAAATGATGAATATTTTGGACTTGTATACAAATATTTATGTCTATTTTACGATAACATATTTATTGTTCGAATTTACATATTAGTATTATATTACAAGTGATATATCAAACAAGTTTAAATATCAACTTATTTTTTCTATTTTCACCAACTTTGATGAATTAACCTTCTTGATTTAGTGGTTCAAATATTGTGAGTAACATATGGTTGAAAAGCTTAAAATGTGTATTTTTTTAATACAAAAAATAGTGAATCTTTTGGAGTTATTAATACTTATACTCATTTTACGACATCATATTGAGCATTCGAACTTACAGATTATTGTTATACTACTAAACCCTATACCAAAAACGCTAAACTCCTAACCACTATGTATAATATCACAATTGATACATACCTAAACCCTAATCTCCTGACTACTAGGTATTATATCACAACTGAAAGTGATATTATCAATGGTGGAGATGATGATTGTCTAATATCATAAGTGATATATACCTACACCCTAAACCCTATGCCAAAAAACCCCAAACCACTAACCACTAAACCCTATACCAAAAACCCTAAACCCCTAACTACTAAACCATATACCAAAACCCCTAAATCCTTAACCACTAGGTATAATGTTATAAGTGATATATATAACTAAATCGTAAACCCTAAACCATTAGGTATAATATCATAACTAAAAAGTGATATGATCAATGGTGGAAATGATTGTGGTATAATAATATTAAAAGTAATATATACCTAAACCTTAAACTCTAAAACCTAAAAAAGCCCAAAAAACCCCTAAACCTTAACAAACGCTAAACTCTAAAAACCCTAAACCATAAAAACCCCTAAACCCGAAACCAATTGTTCTTGTGTTTATGTCCATGTCAATGGTTGGTAGAATGTACATGAGGTTTGCGAGCGATGTTCCATGGGTTAAAATAGGTGATATTACAAGTGATATATAACAGTAAACTCATAAAAGCTCACAAATGATGTAACATTTGATCATTTTGATGCTTTATCACAAGTGATGAATGTCAAATATTCCAAAAGGTTACAAAATCCTCATATAATTTTATTTCAACTATTGAGCACATAAATTTTCAACTATTGTATTTATCACAGGAGATTAAAAAAAAAGTAAACTCATACTTCGACACAAGCAGCTTTGCCTTCGGCAGAGTCGCCTCCAGAATATAAGCTGGCGATTTTTTCCTTGTTTAGACAATTTTTTTTTTGGTCATTCTCTCCACAAATACTGAAGCCTTCTTTCTCTTCTTACTTTGCGCCATTGATTTCTCTCGCCCACCCTTGATACGCTCCTTCTCACGTCCATTGGTCCTTGTAATCGATGGATTATTAACTAGAACCTTACGAATTACGATTTATTATGATTTTGGTGTTCACGAATTAGGTTTGATATATGATTGGATGGCTAAAAGTGTGTCATTTTTAATGCCAAAAAAGATTAATCATTTTAAGTTTTACACAAATACTTATGCTCTTTCAGGACATCATGTTGAGTGTTTAAGCTTATAGATTAATGCTATATCACTGTGATAAATCAGTCGGATTTAACTATCAATAAATTATTCTATTCATCACAAATAGTTTTTGAACCTCCAAATGTTTTGCTTGATATATCACTTGTAATATAACACTAATATGTAAGTTCGAACACTCAACTTTTATGAATAAAATGTGTTGATTTGGTGGTTCAAAAATTATGTGTGATATATGGTTGGAAAGCTAAGGATGCGTATTTTTAATGCCAAAAAACGATGAGTCATTTTTAGAGTTATACAAATTATACCCGTTTTATGAAAACATGTTGAGTGTTCGAACTTATAGATTAGTGCTATATCACAAGTGATATATCAAACAAAATATTGCACCGAGGAAAAAAAATAATAAACCAAAAAAAAGTTTTTCAAAAGTGTATGAAAGTGCCCTTTATAGAAAGATAATTAATTTCCCGTATGGTGTAATTTTCGAAAGTTAATAGTCTACGATTTTTGAGATATGTACTTTTTTAAAAAAAGGGTTGAAATTGTACTTAAAAAAAGATGGGAGTGGAAAGTTAATATTTTTTTAATATTTGATCTTGTGCATTAGATCAAATTATTTGATTGGTGAGAATTAGTCCCTTAGTATGCACAAAAATAAGAGTATATAATTGAACTTTTCTCTTAAAGTATAGTACTCCACTAAACTTATCGTAATATGCTAATAAAAAGGGCAAATTAGTAAAAATGTCCTTGTGGTTTCTCATTTTTGCACCCTGTGCCACTTTCAGTTTTTAATTACAAAAAATGCTATTACTTTTTTACACTTTTGCACAAATTATGTACCTTTCACTATCACCTGCTATTTTTTGTCTGTTAGTCAAGGTCAAAGGTATGAAATATGACTAATATACCCTCATCTTGCTCCCCTTTTGATTTTCTATTGAATTTAGAGTAAATTGTGTCATTTCCTCCATTAGGTTTGGGCCAAATACCTAATTTCATCCTTATTTTTTTACTTGTATGATTGATCATTATGGTTTTAATTTGCACACCGTCCATCCTTATCATAAACATGCATTATCTTTACTCGTTAAACTCATCCACGTGCCCCCCCTCCACGTGAGGGTAGCTTTGTCTTTTCTTATTTCCCTTTTTTTGACCAAAAAAAAAAAAAAAAAAAAAAAAATACACAATGGGTCTTAACTAATCCAACTACTTCTCACACTTTTCAAATCCACATACACATTATCAAATCCAAATGAAAAATTTTCAAAACTGGTTGATTGTGGGTGTGGAAGAAGAGTAGTAATCCGCACATCATGGAGCAACCAAAATCCTGGTCGTCGTTTCTATTGTTGTCACGAACAGGTATTTGAAGAATTATTAATTAGGGTTTCTAATGTTTAACTATTAAACTTTTTTGTTGTTATAAACAGGATTCTAACTGCCCATTCATTGGTTAGGTTGATCCTCTAATGTGCCACACCAATTTCAATTATACCTGGGCTATTGAGGGCAAGAAACACTCTTGAAGCCAATTTGAGGCAAGCTGAAGAGGATCGTGCAAGGCTTAGATCATATATGTATCTCACTTGGATTGCAGTAGTGGTGTGTGTCTTGCTTCAGTATGTCGACCTAAGTAGTTTAAGAATGCTTAAGTAGGTTTATGTTAAAGAACTATTTATTAGCAACATTAATTTTGTCTTTTGTAAAAGTTGGTTCTATGTATGAAAATGTTGCTTTTGAATTTATTTGTTTGCATTTCAAGTTGTTTTGATTGAATGAGTATTGTAAAGTAGGTAATTGGGTGAAAGACTTATATAGTCAAATATATAGTGGGTGAGTGAATGAGTATTGGCTAAAAGGAACCATTGCAAATATACTTGGTTCCCAGATGGTATAAACTACCAACTGTAAAGATCCCAGATGTTACAACTGATCCAACTGCAACAATTTAAAGTTTCTAGATGGTAAAAATTACCAACTACAAGATCCTAGATGGTTAAAAGTAGCAAAAATTTTAATGGTCAATGTAAAAACACAAAACAATAAACATTGATCAAAGATACTTAAAACAGTTAAAAGTGTCCACTGAAACATTCAAAAGTACCAAAATATCCCACAGAACATACCAATCTTACTAACTACAACTCTTAAACCATCACAAAACATACCAATCATACTGGATAATGTCAAAAATCCAAGACATAATAACTGATAAAAACAGAAATAGTGTGCAGTTCATACTGCAACAACTAAAAACATAACTAAAGATTTGGTAGCATACCGCAACATCTAATAAACAGAACTAGGGTTTAGTGCATACACAACACAATAAAAAAAACATGAAAATAACATCCAGATGCCTGAACTTGCTTTTCCCCTTTGTTATCTTCTTTGGTGCATTCCCAGATGGCTGACTTGATTCACTTGGACCAAAAGATTTTTTCCCTTTCTTTGCAGTCTTCTCACCAACAACTTAACTTGATCCTACACCCACTACAAGAAAAAAGCCATTTAACGACTTTCTTAGCGACATTTTTTATGATTGCGACTTTTAGGTGATGGGTCGCTGTAAACGAGTCGCAAATTTTTTGCGACTCGTGACCTGTGTCGCTAAAAAGAGCGACTAGTATAACGACTTCATAAAATAAGTCGCTATAAATTTGCGACTTCAGTATTTCTTGTCGCTATTTGCGTCGCTATTTCAAAGAGATGTTGCCATCTAAGTCGCTTAACGCGACGCTATTTTTGTAAACGTCTCTATTTAAGTCGCTAATTAAGTCGCTATATAGTGACTTAATTAGCGACTTAAATAGAGACTTTTACAAAAATAGCGTCGCGTTAAGCGACTTAGATGGCAACATCTCTTTGAAACAGCGATGCAAATGGCGACAAGAAATACTGAAGTCGCAAATTTATAGCGACTTATTTTATGTAGTCGTTATACTAGTCTTTCTTTTTAGCGACACATGTCACGAGTCGCAAAAAATTTGCGACTCTTTTACAGCGACCCATCACCTAAAGTCGCAATCATAAATACGTCGCTAAGAAAGTCGGTAAAGGGTTTTTTTCTTGTAGTGACCACCATGCTTTTTCCCTTTTCTGTGCAACAACATTTGACCCACTTACACTAGCATTAACAAACATTTTCCTTTTTTTTTCCCATTATTCACCATTGGAATATCTTCACAAGCATACTTCTTTCTTTTCTTCTGTGGCCTTCCCACATGTGGATGTTGATTTGGAGGAAGGATAGTGGTTGGAAGGGTGGACTTTGGCCACATGATCTTGCCTCTAATGTGTGGTGACTGTAGACTTGCCTCCATGTTTGGACTTAGAGAGATGACCAAAACAAGTCCTCTCGTTTTACAAAATGCCAACTCAAAATCACTTTACTAAGTGCCTCTAGCCAAGGCCAAAACTCTTTTTCCAAACCTAGGATATTCATAATTTCAATATAACAACAAACGAAAGTATTCATATGACCATAATCTGTGCGTATGCATTCTCTAACCACGTAACATGTTTACTCCCCTATTGGTCAAACTAAGTAAAGGTACTTTGAGTAAATGCATCATTTCTTTTTATAGGAAGTGCTTTACTTGTGGTGCAAATCATTTATCTTGTTTGAATCAAGGTAATTAGGGATTATGCTTATTATTGCTTAATCATTGATTATGCTTTTTGATTATTTGAAAGTGTGATATTTCTTTGTACACTTTTACTTCCCAATAAACAAATGTTTTACACACTCTCACAATAAATATTCTTGTCTCCCAAATTCTATACACAACCCCATTTAATTCCCCACATTCCGTCACACATTCTCCTAATCATTTGTTTATCACAAACATCCTAGACTAAGTCCATATCACATATTCTACACATTATTAAACGTTTCTTCTTCTTCCTCACTTAAGCCTAAACCATTTATCACCAAACTTCCACTGCACACTTTCTTCCCAAGCTTGATTTTGAATGTGTCAACTCACACTTCTTACACACTTACTTCTCAAACACTCAATCCCCTCAAAACCCTCAACATACATATTCAAACAATGATTGTTTAATCAAGCTTGTCCTTTTCACTCCAACATAGGTTCCTATGTGTCACATCACTCATTCTCTTTACAACTCACTCACTCACTCACTCACTCACTCACTTAGTTAACTACATCTAACCCAAGTAACATTTGAATTTCAAATGTTCCCTCTCACAACATCCACCCTTCTTCTCCAAGTTCAGTTAACTTAACCAATGATAACTTGTGACAATTCACACATCTCTCACCTTTTGCCATTAATTCTTTCTCTCTTATTTCTTCTCTCTATCCCTCTAAGTCCACTAATCTTCTTGTGTTCTAATCTCATTTCTTATCATCTTTGAAAGAACAAATCTTCGCAAGAGAAGATTCATAAGAACCTAATCCAATCATGTGAATTGTGTCGAGGGTTTTTTCTCTGTACCCTTTCTTTTAGAATCGAATCTCTTAGATAGGTTAGACTTGGTTTAATCAAACAAACATATTCATTTTTTTAGGGGTGTCACAAGTCTTGTACCTTTGTGGTCAAGCCAAGATCAGGTGAAGGTCTTGTTGGGGTTTGATACTTTCTTGGGAAGTTCTTTGTGGTCTTAGTAGTTAAGTCAAATTGCGAGATTCTTTTGGGTGGTTTCCAATGGTAGAATACTGTTGGGAGTAGCTCTTCTTAGTGAGCTACGATATTTGTGCATATCGGTTGAGTGAAGTTGTTACTGTTTGTAATCTACTATAAGGATATACTAGTTGAATAGTATAGGTGTCGTGTATTTGCAACTAAACGTATGATTGGTATAAACCCCCTTCTCGAATCGGTATATATCGTGGCGTCAATCTCTCTCTCTCTCTCTTGGTTGTTTATTAGTTTGATTGTTTCATCACTCGGACTCTTTGAGACTTGAAGTTGATAAACTTCGTAAAATTCGAAAAGACTGTATTCACTCCCCTCTACGTTTTTACATATTATAAGGATCAATCATGCAAGAAAAAAAAATAAGGACGAAATTACAGATTTGGCTCAAACCACAGAGTCGAAAGTGTAATTTACTCTATTTTAACTTTATGCATTATCTGATAATGTATAATATGAAATACTTGTACAGTTTTCTAAAAGTAGTTTTTTTTTTTTTATTTATATATTTTTTTTAAAATTTGTTAAATGTTGTTGCTGCATTTTAATAGTGTTGTATGTTTTTATGCAAAATAATTATTGTTCTAGAACTTTTTCTAATAAAATGATTTTAAAATTTAGTTATGAAAAAGAATGTCAATGATGTGGAAATCTATTGAATTGTGTAAGTTCAATGCCTTGTGAAGTTTTTATATGAAAATTAAAATGTTAATGTGACGATGAGGCGAAAGTATATTGAACTTTGTATTGTGTTATGCATTGAAAATGCTCTGATAAGTAATAAAAACTAACTAAATAGATCAAACCTAATGAAAATGCAAACTATAGATAACTTGGAGCATTTCAAACCCATCAAAATCATTTATCCCACATTTTGTATGTTTCAAGACATCAAAAGTGATCAATTATGCACGTATAGACAAGGACACCAGTGCAATATAATAAAAAATAAATATGTAACTGTCAAGTTAACTTGATGTAATGCAATTAGCTTTAACATAAAAATAAAAAATAATACGTCAACAAAAAAGCAAGCAGATATATAAAATCTAAATTTATTTTATAGTGATTAAAAAGGTGACACTAGAAACTCCTAGCTAAGTTCACCACTTGAGTACTCGGCTTATCTCGAGATCATTCTCCAACTGGTTTAAACCCCGAGAAAACCATGACCAATGCACCTCTTGTGCCGACTGACTATTCTTAAAGAGTTAGTCTCAGTCAAGGTGCACTTGTTTCGGTATCTTTTTAGCTAGAGGTTGGAATTAACTATTTCTCTTTTAGGTGCTGACTAACCATTCCCAAAGAGTTAGTCTTAGACAAATTGCACTTGTTTCGCAATCTTTTTAGCCAGATGTTAAAAATTGAACAAATAACCTATTTCTTCAAAAGCACTTCTTGACCAACTTATCTCAAAACGACTTATCTCAAAATTATTGATATTGATAAATTTTTACTACTCAGTATTTTCTTCAATTTCTAGAGCACAATTATATCTTAACATTATAGATAGATGTCCTTTTAAAGTTGTAGAGCCTTTTAGTCTTTAATTAGAGACCATAAAGCTTGCATAGTTGCATCACTACTAGAATTTAGTTGAATAGCGACGGATTTAACGACGGCCATTGAAAGTCGCAAGTATCATCACAACCACATTTACCTGCTGCAGTTTAGTGCAGAAACAGGTTGTTTTGAAGATATGATGATATGATTTTAAGAGGAATGGTAAGGGCCAACTGTATCACTAGCTAAATTTGTAACTAATCCCTCAAATAATTTTAACGTATCATGGAGTTATGCAGTAGAACTGTTTGAGATGGTTGTATCCTCTAGCGTACTTGGTTGGCAAAATCTAACATATGTCATGTTACACAATATAGGTCTTTCTAGGTTAAATGGCTCATGTTGGAGGTAGAAGGTTAATTGTCATGTTTATTTCATAGCATTTTGTACTCGTTTCGTTTGCTTGATTATTATTTATTTTTTCTATCTTTTTTGAACCGAAACTAACTATCTCACATTTTTTACACCACAAATCTATCTCGCACATCTTAAGCAGGACTTGAATCCACAACCATTTGGTTGAGAAGCTTCTCACACAACCTTTGGTTCGTTTAATTGATTATTACCTGCTCATAAATGTCACAAGATGGGAGATGCATAACAAAACCATCATCAGGACTCGTGAGGTTCGATGTCATGTGGGGCATATTGCGCATGCTACTCCAGAGGCAGCCAAAAATGAGGTCTGTATATATACTTTATGTGGAAACGCTACTCAGAATTTTGTCTCTAACAGGTTTTTTGCTTCTCAAACCTCAGGCGATGCCAATGATTGTTGTTTATACAAAGTTTTCATATGAAGAAGCTGCAGACATGTTATTCCAGGCCAAATATCAAGGTAGAGACATTTGTTGGAGCAGATAGAACGTATGCGATTGAACTATTGAAACTCTAATGGTTTATCCTAAGACATTTGTTTAGCGCATGCTTCTAGTAACTTATTACCACACTGCCATCTTATTGTCCTCTCCCACTCATAAAATTATTTGTATTCCTACATTTTAGTAAAGTCTTAATTATATCTATTTTATAATTTATATTTATGATTCATTTGTGCAGGGAGTGCTCTAGTAAGGATAAAGCTACTGCTTTTCGAGATAGGTATAATATCCAATCTTAGCTCCTTGTTTGTTATGGGCAATATCTTAGTTTACTATCATCGAATATGTTTTCCCACCACAAACTTGTTGACATGAACGAGGTTAGCAAAAATAGGCAATGAGAAGGTGATGATTTCTTATTGGTTTTTAGTTGTCTGTTGTATAGCTAATGACTTTTGATTATTTTGCAGTAACAATGGAGATAACAAGACAGTTGACTCAAATGGTGTTAAACAAGTTACCAAACAGCCTGCAAAGACTACAAGCATCAAACAAGCTGCAATGGTCATCACAACTTCTATGTCATCCAATTATCAACATCATCATAAGTGCTTAGTTGATTGTGGCAATATGTAAATAGAATTAAGCTTGTATGATAGTGTAACTAAAAGTCAAAGCGGGTCAAACTAGTTAGTTAGAGTTTCCCGCCAAACAATTTAATTTAAATATCTATTGTAATCACTCACCTTGATTAGTTAATGAAATAATCAATTTTCACTTTCAATTCATCTCTCAGTTTTTCGTTATGGTATCAGAGCCATTGTTCTGCCATTATCACCACCCTAACAAACCATAACAAACTGTCATAACAAACCATTACAACAACCCTCCACCACCATAACAAACCACCATTTACCACCATAACTCACCAAAATCAATCAAATTATACAGTTTTACAATCACCAAACCATCACAAATTCATCTAATATAGCAGATTATCACAAATAAAAAAAGAATGGCTGCAAGCATATCAACAAACACCACAACTACCATTGATGACATCAATTTACCCAATCATCCCTTATTCCTGCATCAAAATGATCACCCTGGATTAATTCTTATCTCAAAGAAGCTCATACGCTCTGATAACTATGGATCTTGGAAAAGATCCATGATGATTGCATTAAATGCAAAGAACAAAATCAAAATTGTGAATGGAGAGTTTGTTGAACCTAGAATAAACTCAGAACTCAGGCCTCTATGGGAAAGAACTAATGACATGATCATCTCATGGATCATGAACACCATTAATGATCAAATCAGTAACTCAATAAACTTTGTCAACACTGCTTGTGATCTTTGGAATGAACTTAAAGAACACTACTCTCAGTTGGATGGTCATCGAGTTTATCAAATTACTCACGATTTGGTGCAATTGAAGCAAAATAACACTGCTGTTGAGATTTACTACCACAAATTGAAGGGTCTTTGGGATGAATTTGACTCATTGGAAGCCCCATACTTATGTGTCTGGGATTGTACATGTGAGAATGGTAGAGTTAATGGTGAAAGGGATGCAAGAAAGAGGTTAATCCATTTCTTGATGGGGTTAGATGAGTGCTATTCTAATGTCAGAGGTCAGATCCTACTCATGAGTCCAATGGCAACTGTTGCAAAAGCATATAGTATGATCAGGCAGGAAGAGAAGCAAAGAGAGGCAAACACAATCAAAACCACATCATCTGTTGCATTGTTTGCACATTCCAATAATCCAAGAAACTCCTACAATGGAAACTCAAGATTTGGAAGAAACTACAATACTGGTGAGTCATCTACAAGAACCTACAGTCCAAGGGAACAAGTGCCAAGAAGAAGCAATTTTAGAAAGGGTGTGATCTGTGGAAATTGCAACAAAGAGGGACATCTCAAGGAGAAATGCTACAAATTGGTGGGATATCCTGTTGGTCATCCCTTGCATGGGAAGTTTAAACCACAAAACCAAACACCCAAGCAGCAAAACTACTCAAGCAACAAGGCAGTGAACATGACAGTTGCACAAGAGGCTATCAATGAGACACCAAGTACTTCAACTCAAAATGATGCAGCAATGAGTGCTAGGATGGATCAGCTTCAAAATCAACTCAATCAGATGATGCTTATGATGCAGAATAACAAGGAGGCTGCAAGTTTGCCTTTCATGGGTACTGGAGGTAAATTCAAACTAATTGCAGCTCATGTCACTAATACTCACAAGTTTATTGCCTCTCATATTAATGCTAGAACTTATAAAGTCATTGCTTCAATCTTGATAAATCAATGGCATCTATGGGTAGTAGATAGTGGTGCCACTGATCATGTTTGCATATCACTCACCTTAATGCATAATGTCCAAATCTGCACACAACCTATATATGTTACCTTGCCAAATGGACAAAACACAATAGTCACTAAAGTAGGATCAGTATACATAAATTCAGCCATCACACTACACAATGTGCTTTACATACCATCCTTCTCATACAACCTATTGTCTGTGAGCAAATTAGGATTACATATCCCCTTATCAGTCCTTTTCACACCTTTTGCCTGCTACTTTCAGGATCACCACAAGAGGATTGCACATGGGAACCTCTATAATGGACTTTACATCATCAAACAGGAACCAAAAGCAACACCCTCAACCATTCTTAATGTGAACACCAACAATTTGAAGCTTTGGCACTCAAGACTTGGACACCCATATCTTTCTGTTTTACAACAAATTAAGTCAATCTCAGTTTCAAAGGATTGTAATGTACATAATTGTGATATATGTCCTCTTGCAAAACAACATGCTTTGTCATTTCCTTTAATTGATTCTAATGCAAAATCTTTGTTTGAGCTAGTACACCTTGATGTTTGGGGGCCATACAAACACTCCACTGTGAACAAATGTACTTACTTCTTAACAATTGTGGATGACTATTCTAGAGCCACTTGGACCTATCTGTTACCATCAAAACATCACACAATCTTAACTGTCTAAATGTTCTATGCATTTGTTCAAAATCATTTCAAAGTTTCTATCAAAACAATTAGAAGTGACAATGGGACAAAGTTCCTCAATCATTCACTAACTGATTTCTTCAAAACTCATGGTATACATCACCAAACCTCATATCCAAACACTCCACAATAGAATGCAAGAGTAGAAAGGAAACACAAACACCTTCTAGAAGCAGCAAGGGCCACAAGATTTCAGGCAAACTTTCCTATTCATTTTTGGGGATATTGTCTATAGGCTGCAACTCACCTAATTAACAGACTTCCATGCAAACGTTTACACAATAAGAGCCCATTTAAGATATTATATCAAATACCCCTTCCCTAGATCACTTAAGAGTTCTTGGATGTCAAGCCTTTGCCCATCAACACTCCTCAGATAAGTTTGAAGCTAGATCAATACCTTGTGTCCACATAGGCTACCCTACAACTCAAAAAGGATATCTACTACATAATTTTAAGACTCACAAGACTTTTGTTAGCAGACATGTCCTGTTTCATGAAAACATATTCCCTTTTGCTCATAGACCATCACCTACCTCACCAATAACTACACCTTCTACACAATCTGCCTGTCCTGATCCACACAACATACCACAATTCACACCTCCTATGATTCCTACACCTATAGCACCAAACACAGACAACTCATCAACTGAGCAATCACACTTGCATACACCAACTAACTTAGATAACTCACAAAGTGAAGATACTGATCCAACACACATCACACCTTCACTATCTTTCACACCACCTTCCACAAAACCTGCAATCTCTTCACCTCAACCTACACCATCTTCTACTTCTACCACATTACCAAAAACACCCATACCTGCATCACCACTACCTCCAACTATTAGAAAATCTACTAGAACTACAAAACTACCAAACAAACTCAGAGATTTTCATATCACTATTCCAAAACTCTCACATACACTCAATTTTGCCATCAAATTTCATCATTCCAAATATCTAAATTATAACAACATTACATCACCACACAACATACATTTCATCAATACCATCAATCAAACAGTGGAACCCAAGTCTTATACCCAGGCTGCAAAAGATCCAAGATGGGTGGATGCAATAACCAAAGAGTTATATGCATTGGAATCCAATGGCACATGGATCATCACCTCTCTTCCACCAAACAAGGCTGCAATTGGTGCTAAATTGGTGTTTAGAATCAAGTACAAGTCAGATGGCACCATTGAGTGATTCAAGGCAAAGCTAGTTGCCAAAGGCTACAACCAAAGAGAAGGAGAGGATTACACAGAAACCTTTGCTCCAGTGGCCAAAATGGTCACTGTTAGAACCCTTTTAGCAACAGCTGTACATCACAACTGGCACATTGCTCAATTGGACATCAACAATTCTTTTCTCCATGGTGGTTTACAAGAAGAGGTCTACATGGTTGTACCACAAGGCTACAAACATGAATCCACCATTTCTAACCCAGTCTGCATGTTACAAAAGTCTCTATATGGTTTAAAATAGGCTAACAGGCAGTGGTTCACCAAATTGACCACATTTCTTCTCAACAATGGCTTTACTCAGAGTTATGCAGACACTTCTCTTCTCACATACAAGAAAGACAAAGATTTTCTAACCCTGGTAATCCGTGTGGATGATATTCACCTTACAGGAAATAATCAAGACCTTATCAATCACTTCAAAGATCAGTTGGACTTAGCCTTTAGTATCAAAGATTTGGGAAGCTTAAACTATTACTTGGGCATTTAATTCTTAAGAAGTGCTAAATGTATCACAATGAGCCAAAGGAAATATGCTCTTAAGCTACTTCACAGTGCCAAAGTCCTAGATTTGAAACCATCACACATTCCTATCAACGCTATTGAGAAGTTATTAACTGAAATAGATGGAGAATTACTTGAAGATCCTTCACAATATAGAGCTTTGGTTGGCAAATTACCATACCTCACAATCACAAGACCAGATCTTTCCTATGCAGCTCACCCACTCAGTCAATTCAGTCATAATCCAATAACCTCACACTGGAAAGCTCTCATTAAAATCCTCATATACATCAAATAGTGCCCTGGACAAGGTCTCTTCTTTCCATCTCATAATAACTTACATCTAAAGGCATATTGTGATAGTGACTGGGCAAATTGTCTTGTCACAAGGAGGTCAGTTACTGGTTTTTGCATCTTCCTAGGCTCATGCCTCATCTCTTGGCGATCAAAGAAGCAAAGTGTGGTCTCTAGAAGCTCCACTGAGCCAGAGTACAGTGCTTTAGCTGACTGCACATGTGAAGTTACATGGCTGACTAGTCTCCTCAAAGATCTCCAAATTCCCATAACTACTGTGTTCCTATCTTTTGTGACAACCAATCTACCAGTGCTCTAGCAGCCAATCCAATTCAGCATGCCAGAACAAAACACATTGAGATTGATTGCCACTTTGTCAGGGATAAGATCAAGTCACGGGCCATTCTACCTATTTTCATACCCTCACATCACCAAGCAGCAGATGTTCTAACTAAAGGGCTCAGTAGATCTCCATTTCACAATTGTATATCCAAGTTTGGAGTGTGTGATCCATACACACTGCCAACTTGCAGGGGGTAATGGAGATAACAAGACAGTTGACTCAAATGGTGTTAAACAAGTTACCAAATAGCCTGCAAAGACTACAAGCATCAAACAAGCTGCAATGGTCATCACAACTTCTATGTCATCCAATTATCATCATCATCATAAGTGCTTAGTTGATTGTGGCAATATGTAAATAGAATTAAGCTTGTATGATAGTGTAGCTAAAAGTCAAAGCGGGTCAAACTAGTTAGTTAGAGTTTCCTGCCAAACAGTTTAGTTTAAATATCTGTTGTAATGACTCACTTTGATTAGTTAATAAAATAATCATTTTTCACTTTCAATTCATCCCTCTCACTTTTTCATTAGTAACATTGTGGATGTCGGCTCAAATGACGAGCTCAAAGAGGCAATATTACAAGGAAAATGGGCAAGGGGTCCATAGGCACGACCGTAGGAAGGTATGTTGCTATCTTTATACTAAAATTGACACATATGATCAAGACTTGAGGTTTTATATGGTCTTTCAACTGGGTTTAAAAAATATGGTTTTGTGCATATATATTGTCGTAACCATCAGACAAACTTCACAAAACCATGAAATGGTTCAGATGCTTGAGATGTTAGACTACCAAAAGATTGAATACGAACTTCTAAAAGCAAGCAGCAGGAATGGATGAAAGCAACACATGAAGCAAACACACAAAAAATTGACCAAGTTTTGAAATTCGGAACTTACTGGAGGACGACTTAATTCGAGGTGCTACTTAAAAATTTTGGATTTGCTTCAACAAAGAGAAAGGTGCTATCTAGTTGCTCTAGTTAAAATGAACAACAAATTGTCTTTTTCTTGTAATAAGTACTTGGTAGCAGTTTCATAATATTTGGTCGAAGTAGTTTTTTTAGTCTTTGTTTAAGCAAGATCTTGTTGATAGTACGTTTCGTTATAGGAACTTTGGATAACCCACTGATGTTAGTGGTTATAGTTTGAAATATACAGTTTATTGAATAATTGTATTTTGTATATCTGATCATAAATTGTTTGGCTCAAATGGGCATAGCGAAAAAAGGCTATGCAATATAGCATCCATGATCAGCTCGATCAGTGGCCAGATATTATGCGACAACCTGCAATTGAATTTTCGACGTTTATATGATGTTATTAGCGATGTCACACAATAGCATGATGTTATTTGCGATGTGACACGACAGCTAAAGAGGAAAGGCGACGGCCTTCTCGACTGAAATAGCGACGTTGTTGGTTTTTTGAGGCTGATCTTGCGACGACTAGCTAGACTCTGTCAACATTGAAAAAACCGTCGAATAGCGACGCGTCTTTTTCAGTTGCTATCAGCGACAAACTAGTTTGTCGATATTGACTATGCTATTTTTTTGACGTAGTTCGAGGCGCAGGATCTGCAACGTTTTAACACCGACATCCCGCCACCTGTCGCAAAACTCTGACTAAAGGGTAAAATCTGTCGCTAATTCCGTCGCTAAATGATGATATTCTTGTAGTTCTCCATATGATCTTATATCTAGAGTTAACTTCAATTCCGAAAATCTGTCACCACTTTTTATCCAATTTGTAACTCGTAATTCCATTATATGAAACAATCATGGTCATCTAGATATATGATAATGTTAGTTAAAAACTAAGAATGTTTTATTACTAGGAGCTCAAGTTTGATAAAATTATATGATGCAAAACCCCTAGTTAACGTATCAAATAATTCGTAATAGTCGCTACTGATATAATAACTTTGGTAAAGACCTAAAGTTGTTATGTTTTAACACAAACCTGTCTTAGCAAGTTGCTCTATTAATTTACGTATGCAACATGCTCCAGCCCGCTTCACCATGCATGGAACGAGAAGGCTTTGCATGCATGTTAATAAGAGTGAGTGTATCTTTAGACGATAACATGAGCCCATATACAGGGGCAGGTGGTTCACACATGGTTCCACGATGTGTGCGCCTAAAAACCAGCCTCTTAAAAAAGCTTCTATTCATGTTCATCGATAGGGTAAGACTGCGTGGGATACATATAAAGAAAGTTGATAAGAAAGTGAAAATTGGATATACATATAATATAGATTAAGGAAGGTGGTTATGACATGAGTCTATATCGGTGTAGCCTCTAACTTTTACTATACTATAGAACTCATTAAGCAATCTTAGCCACTTATTTTTTTTTTATCAAAATAAAAAAATAAACTTTCACTTTTTTTTAAAAACTTAAATATTTCGTAAATCGTCAAGTTACAAAAAATATACCATCGCGACGAGAATTAAATTATCTTTCTATAGACATGCATTGTTATATACTTTCGACGAACTTTTTTTTCGATAAACTATTTTTTTCCCCTCAGAAAAATCATATATGATTCGTAAGAATCATATATGATTCGATTTTAACAAATCATATATGATTCTTACGAATCATATATGATCCGTAAGAATCGAATCATATATGATTTTTTACGAATCATATATGATTCTTTCTGGGCGGAAATTAAAAAAAAAAAAGTTCGTCGAAAGTATATAACAATGCATATCTATAGAAAGATCATTTAATTCTCGTCGCGATGGTATTTTTTTGTAGCTTGAAGATTTACCGTTTGCAAGATATGTTATTTTGAAAAAAAAAGTGGAAAATATAAATGGATAAATATAATTGGTTGATAAATTCTATGACATGTATTGGTTCTTCATAGATCTCAACTCTATCGGTGTAACTGTCCTTCAGGATTAAGCTCCTATACTTGGCATATGCCACAAGGCCACATATCTTAAACATACGTGTGTGGCTCTATATACACGTGACAGATATATCAGTTATTTTCATACTTCTTTACAAGTATTGTCATACCCAAGGTCTAAGCATAGAAAATTGTTATGGAAACCAGCTGGTTACTAGCTACTACGTAGTAGAACATAAAAGATTTTTCCAGGTTACACACAAGTTTCTAGGGCATAAGTTCCATACAGTAAATCGTCATATATGTTTTCACCTTATAAAAAAGGGTTTGTCTAACTTGTGCCCTAGAGGCACAAGTTAAGCACACTAAAAGACAATGGAGTCTCACGGAAAGGATATAGAGATCTACGAAATTGTACTTTTCTGTAGATCCCTATGTCCTTTTCTGTGGGGTCCCGTTGTCTTTTAGTGTGCTTAACTTGTGCCCCTAAGGCACAAGTTAGAAAAATCCTATAAAAAATATTAATTTTTTTTAGTTCACAATAATTCTGGTGTGGAAGAAAATAAAGGTATTTTTATGATTCTTCACAAATTTAAAAATTAAACATGAAGATAATATTAGCGGATGTTTATTCTTGCATATACTGTTACAGGCTTAGAGCACAAGGAGTGATAACATGTTATAACACCAACACCCTCGTCATATCAGCGCCACATCATTTTAACACCAAATAACATAACACCAAAAATACCAGGAACTCATAACACCAAATAACACCATCTTTTGAGACCCACTTTAAAAAAATATAAATATGTACAAAACCAACACAAGCCACATATTGGCCATAACACCAAATAACATGTGTTGGGGAGTGATAACTTGGCATAACACCAAACCAACACAAGCCACAACGCAAGTTGATATAATAACGTAAATAAAAACGCGATACCAACTTTTGAACATGGGAAATGATGGAAACGCCATAACGGCGTTAAAACCTGTCCACGTAGACAATAACGCGAGCCTCACGTTACCACTCCCAGCCCTCTTACAGCTTCTATACTACGGCACAATGTGCGAGCTAAAAAAACCTTGGAGTACTTTAATACTCGTTAACAAATAACTCTTAAAACTATATATTCTAATAATAAACCCGCAGCAACGCACAAGAAGACTCTGAACCTGTTAGCATTCAACACAAATGAAATATTATACCATGCATGGAGAAAATTAATATATTATGTAATGCACAATCATTATATATATAGTGAATCTCGTTTAGGGGTGGTCAAGTTGGTATAACTTTTCAAATTATTAGTGAGATGTTTTATAAGTTCGAATCTTGTTTGGTGTTGACAATTTTAAAGAGACCACACTAACTATTGGGATTTAACAATTAAGATAACCATTATCAGTACGAGTACTCAGCGGATTGGATTTAAATTGATGTTTAAAGGTTAACACATTAATTACTAACTTTAAGTTACTTAAATTACTAAGACAATAAGACAAGTAACGGTTCTTGAATCTTGAATCTTTGGATCACTTGGATCGAAACATTAATAACCAAAATAGGTCATCTTTATCGTAGCATACATATATATACACGTAACAATAATATGCGTATGCTAGTACGCGTCACGAAAATCACCAAAGAAACACGTTCTTGACTTTGGTTTGATTATAGCCGATCATCCCTAGGGTTAGTGAGTGAATGCTGATTAGTTTTTTGGAACAAAGAGGAGAGTTCGGTTTTGCTTTAGGGCTTGTAACAATGATTAGTAAATAATGAATCACAAGGATTCATTATATAGTCATTAAACTTGTTGGACAAGTTTGATCTCCTAATCCTTATAGGATTAGTAAATCACATGCCCCACCCTTATTAGAAAGTTCCAAGATTGCGTTGAAGTCCTTAGTTAATTAATAATGTACAACACATATTAATAATGTACAACACATATTAATTACATAGCTTAAAATCCAAGCAATCAAAACACCCCCTTTGTTTTCCTTTTACGACCGGGCCCTAACCCACAAGGGGTTTATTAGGCTTATGTGACTTTTACTAATTTAACTACTTTATTGCAAGTTAATTTAGTTAGCCCTTTAATTAGTTACGCGTCTAACGGTTAACTAATGGTCGTTAAATCATTTCACGCAATAAATATAATTAATATATAACGTTTAATATATTACTTATATTAACTAAACATATTCGTCAGTGTATGCGTGTATGCCCAAATATGCTCATATATTTCCGGTCGTATAAATTTATTGATTATACTTTTGAGTATAGCCAATAGCTCCCACTTGCGATAAGTCATAATCTAATAAATCATACTAACAATGTTAAGCATCTAGTAACACTACATTGCTCCCTTAAATACCTGAGTGTGGTTTCAAAAGCAATACAATTAAATAGTTTATAAAATACACATCCCTTTGTTTCAGGTACTTATTAAACTATGGTTATAGATCGAATGTCATTCCATTTGTTTAACTATTATGTTACTCATTTTAAAAATTAATCAAGATTACCAAACGTAAATGTGACAATTTGTATTTTCCATGTCATTACTTGTTCATAAACTCAAAACAATTTACTTTGAACTTTATGTATAACTGTTAGGTTAAATCGCTGAAAACAACATTTATCATAAAATGGCAATTTTCTAGTTAATATTTAACCAAAAACTCGAATTAACTCACTTTCGACATTTACGTGATTGAATTAAACTAAAACCGGGTGGTTAACCCGTGTATTTGAAATTACATCTTTTGATGACTCTTATACCATCAAAAGTCCTTTGTTGTCTTTCTGTGATTTACAGTCATGGTCACCCATACCAGTTGTACTATTGCACGAGCATGCTTAACTAAAATTGAAATTACACTTTCGGATGCATTTCGACTTTGGACTAAGTGTAGTCTACCTATAAATTACGTGTTATAATATTACGGATACTATTTTTACTTAGCACGAGCATATATTTTACGGGTCACGTAAAAATTATAGCTTTGTGCATTTCACTTACATTCATATGCATACATATCTGTTGGTATCCCTTCTTAACCATTTCACACTTATATTATGTATTAGAGAGAGAGAGAGAGAGAGAGAGAGAGAGAGAGAGAGAGAGAGAGAGAGAGAGAGAGAGTAACTAGAGAGGAAAATAAGAGAATTTCTTACTCCATTAATAATCTACACCTCTCAAATGAGAGGTTACATGCTTATACAGTTATTACATAATGAAGTATAAGGAAGTGTGCCGTGTTTACCTATCCCACTCATTCGACATTAACATAAATATTAAGGCTAAACTATACGACACACTTCTTCTATTACGTAGACTATATTTTTACCATTCTAACGAGCTATTACATGATTATATTACAAGACACATTGACTCGACAATGATCTTTACTTCAAGCATTCCCAACAATCTCCCTCTAAGGGATGATCATTGAGATTCCTCTTTGATTATATTTATGATTATCACTTTTGCGTTTTCAACAATCTCCCCCTAACGGGGTGATCATTGAGATCTCTTTGTAACCTATGGGTTATGGGTCCATCAATAGAAATGGATGATCTTTTAACTTCTTTAATGCTTGTTGTTTTGAACTTTGAGTCTTTACGTAATAGCTTTGCTAGATTCTTTGTTCCAATCATGCTTTGTGATCTTTGTTCTTCGTTCTTGTTCTTGTGATATTTTGTGGTATTCGCTTGCCTTTCATCAACGTTTTCATAACTGGTGTCATTATGTCTTTTCCAACATGCTCATTCTTCTTGTTAAACTTTAAAGTTGATACTTGTGTTTTTCTCATTCTTTTACTTTGATCTTTGTCTTCTTAACTTTGCTGATTCTTTGATGAGAACTTTTCTTGACTTTTACACAGCATCATCTTTCGTAATGTTGTTGGTATGACATGTGGAACTTGAAGTGAGTTGATGATCATGATGGTAATGGTCTTTCCTCCAAGGTACAATCATCGGTATCTGCATGGTAAAGGTTAGTAATAATCTCCAATCGATCGCGGTGGACTTTTCATAAATATTAGACCACTATGATTGTTTTACTGATGAATGTCTTTATTCCATTCAACTTGGTCGGGCACATCAGCTGTCCGAATCCCGTTGAGGGACAGTCATCAATACTATGGAGATTATCTAAGTAAAGACCCACATCTTCAGGACTTGATTCGTTATAGGAATCTCCTTAGCGGGATTTCTAGCACTTATAAGTTAGGACTTCGAGAAAGTTAACAGCATAGTATGAAAACCTTCTCTAATCCTTACAAAGGCTGTTCCTGAATTGGATACCCTCAAGAAGGCTTACAAAGGTATATCGAAGTATACCAACAATTCAGGTGAGCCACTGAAGTATACCAAAGTATCACTCCACGACTGTAGACCGTTTGAAATATAGGAACCACCATTATGATATTTGTGGCAATATCCGAAGATCTCATAAAAGAATCTTGCAACTTGTGTTCCTTTTGGCGATCACAAGTGCATATTTTGGAAAGTGTATCCTAAGAGATCTTTTAATGAATCTCATGGCTCTATAATCGATTAATGCGTTTTGTTTTTTTGTCGTTGGAGCCATGGAGCGGAGTGCCTCCTTTTCAATACCAACTAATCTCAGAGTGAGAGGTCGATAGATTATGCAAGGTTCTCCCTGAGAAATGAAACAAGTATCTTTTAAGAAATACTTGAGTGGCTAGAAGGTTAAGTGCAGTGCGTTACTGGGTCCATGACGTCTTGTCTTCAATACCGGTGTCACCTTGGTAACAACCAGTAGCATATGTATTGAACCCGGTTTCTGCCCTAAGTTGAGCATTTGGAAGGCTATTTCTTTTCACCCTTTTTCTTAACTTTTCTTTTTAATTCTTCAACTCATTATTTCTCCTTTCATTTCTTTACTCCTTTTTTTTTTCAATCACACATAAGGACTTCTAATACTAACTAGGGTATTGTCCCTGGGTAGATCCCTCCGATTCTGGCGGATCATAGGATATAAACCTAACCATAATCACCTTATGACTCCATGATAACTTAGGTTTATTGATCACACACCATAAAACCTTTCGTGAAAATCTCTCAAAGTGTTAATGATGGAAAACATGTTTTGATAACACTTTGAGAGTTTTGTATTTTTTAGAAATACTCCCACTTCAGATGTGCTTATAAGTTTTTAAGATAGGTTTGCACATTGAGGGAAGAGTTCACACTTTTTGAATTGATCGATTTTCAGTTAATATGACCGATTCGAGACACGCTTACATCACTACTTAGACTAGCTTGAAATTATTACCCGTCCTAGTCATATTCAAAGAAAATCTCTTGAGACGGTACACTCTACTTAGACAAGTCCTATTCGAGACACGCTTACATCACTAGTTAAACTAGCTTGAAATTATTACCCGTCCAGGACAATTCCTTTCGATTACTGACATTTAAGCTTCATCAATTCATTGGTGAGATCTGAGTCGAGCTCTCCACACTTTTGTTACCATATTTTAATCACATTTTCATTCCCCCCCCCCCCCCCCCCCCTCAAAAATAGCATATTGATGTTGTTTTTGAAGAAAAAATTGATTAAAATATGCTTTTTGAGGTTTACGGAGAGAATCTAACAAGAACTTTTGTTTATGAACAAAGATGTTTTTCAAGTACCCCCCTCAATAAGTGAAGTAACGTTTTGAGGTTTTAAAAGTGAGAGAGAATACTTGTTCTTTTAAGCAGAATTACGAAAAATCTTAAAAATTTGATTAATTCTACTCAAAAGTAAGAAGTCTTCGCTCCTTAAATTAAGATTGAGGCACTAAAGTGTACCCCAGGGTCCTTTCTTTACAATGAACGGGTTATGCACTGTTATATGTGCATAAGCCATTAAGCATGATTTTGACGGAACATTTTTGTTTTAGAAATACTCCCCACTAGTACAAAAAATGGATTTCGTCACACATGCTTTTTTTCGAACGGCCACACAGTAATTTTTTTATGTGACTAAATTTACTAGAATAAAATAAACAGCTACACTTGATCCGACTTGTGTGACCATTTCGTCTTTCCAACTGAGGCTACAGTCACACATTTGAATATTTTCGTGACTAGAGGTATCTTGTAAATATTTTTTTTGATTATTTAGTCACATATAATTTGGAACGTGTGACGGATACAAATAAGTTTGAAACATTAGTCACATTATATAAATACGTATGTGACAAATATATGTCACACAATTGAACAGTGTGACCAAAATCCATATATGGTCACATGAAATAATTGTGTATGTGGCTAAATCATATACTCAAGTTTGTCACACATTATTTAAAAGTGACTAAATCATATAGTCAAGTTTGTCACACATTATTTAAAAGTGACTAAATCATATACATGTACAACACTTAGTTTTTCCCAAAATAAAATATCACTCTTCTCAACTTTTCACAAGCCCCGCCTAAATTTTACCCCAAAATAAAATTGCCCTCCTTCCCAAATTCTCAAATATTTCATTAACCATCCCTAATATCCCTCTCAACTTTTCACATAGATCTGGTCTTCTTCTTCTTCTTCTTCTTCTTCTACCAAAATCGCACCGCTCACACCACCACCACCACACTCACATATGTTCTATCACACCAAGTCTCGACCTTTCTTTACAGTTCTTCTTCTCCACCTTCACCCTTAGAAACACACACACGAAACAAAACCAACGATCTTCCACATCCCCTAATCCCAAATCAAAATGACGATTGATGATCAAAAAACAACTTTCATCAGCATCACTTATTCAGAAAATTGCATCCATTTAGTTGTACAGAAATCACTTCTGTAACTTTATCATTGTGATTACATCTTTGAGGATTTTCATTCTTACCTTATTTAATTTCAATTAGAGGTTTTCAGTTTTGGGTTTGACCAATTTTTTGGTCCAACTTTTTTTTGCAGGCAATTCAATTTTTGGCTAAGTTCATCAATAGAAACGGTTACACAAGGGGCTGCGATTACACAAGCGTTTAATCTTAAAGGTGTGTTGTTTATTAATGATGTTTAAGATAAATTGGGAAGCGGGGTTTTGGCTCATGGTATGGAAAAGGTAAGTGGAATTGTGCCTACCATGTGTTTGACGAAATTTTAAGAGAAGTTATGAGTCAATTTGTTTGGTCGATATAGTCTTTTACAATGATTGTTGATTTATGTAAAAGTAAGATGATTTGCATCTGGGCTTTTGAGATTATGTGATAATATTGGGTTAATTTGTTTTTATGGAGTTTTTATGTGTAAAGTAAGTAGCTTTATTATGTATTTAGGAAATCGATTTGAAGTATCCATGTGTTAACTTTGTGACATCTCTACCACAGTCGATCCTAGTTATGTGAAGTATGCTAATCGTGCTCGAAATATTCAGAATAAGCCTGTGGTAAGTATACATTTATTCTTTTCATATTTTAGTTCTCTTAAGGCTTTGGTCTAATAATGCTACATTTTTATACCATTCGATATGTGATACGTGGGAATCGCACTAGGCTTTACCTCTCAAGGGATCTTGAGAAACTTACAACCCCCACCAGGCAGTGTACCTGATCGTTGTAGTATAGTATAGTGACAAGTACCGGGGGATTGATCGTTCAGCTAGGAATAGTGTCGCTAGGATTAGAAAACCTAAATACTAGTTCTAAAGATGAGGGATGATTATTTTTGTATTTTTATATTTTTTAGAAAGCAAGTAAAAATCTCGGGTTTGAAGGATTTGGGCGGAATTAGTTGCTAGTCAACTAACCCAATACTAAAAATGCAATCAAAATAAAATACTAAAAATGAAAATAAACTAAATTAACTAAGGTTGTGAGCAATAAGTGGAGAAAATGTGTTTACTTAGATTTCACTACTCCATAGACATCTTTTACACGTTAATTGCTTGTTATAGTTGCATGGATGACGGATTGTATTCCTTAATACCATTCATGGGGTAGCGCACTTAACTCCCCAATTCTATGAGCTCTTATCTCCTCCTATGTCATGCCCAACACAACCATAGGGATTATAAACAGTGGCTCATGCATTAAATACAACCAATAAAGACCTAGTGCACATCGGTTCATGTTTCCTAAGACGTTCAAGCATGTTACCATTTGGAGATCTGCCAGTTTTCTTAAGCCTAACATCAAAAATTCATTCATCCAAAACAATTATAAACAAGTAATCAACACATAATTAACATCTAGGTTTCATTAGATCCAAGCAAACACAAGATAGATCTAGCCTAGCATGATGGAATTAAGACAAGAACAAGAGATAGACAACCAACACATAGACATATTGATTGAATTAAAAGAATACTTATCTCAATTACACATGAAAGGTATCAAGGGTTTAGAACCCTTGAAAAACTTATAAAATTCGCACCAAGTTCGTACTTAGGGTTTCTCCAAAACTTCTCTCTTTTTAATGTGAAAATTAGAAAACTATATATAGGAAATAGGGTCTGACGGCGTCAAGACCAATCTTGTGACGCCGTCACCTCGCCGCCAATACTCTTCTCGGACTGCCTTGATCTACTTTTGACGCCGTCATGTGTTATGCATTTCCAGGCCGTCATGACTTTTACTCTTGACGCCCTAATTCGTGACGCCGTCAAATCTGTACTGGGTCGTCATGGAAATTACTCTTGACGCCGTCACCTACTGTTCCCAGCAAGGAAAATTAAGACTTTGGCGTTTTCTTCACTTTTATGCTCCAAAAATGTCCGAATTGCTTCCTTTTCCAGATTTCACTCCCAAAGTACCTAAAATCACAAAAGGAACGATTTAGGGTAATATTTGATCAAATAAGTTCAATTCCGGGCTTAAATGGCCCCCTAAAAGTGGTTCATTTTTCGCCTCATCAATATGTGAATAGGGATCCAATGTCAAGTGAGATGTTAAAGATGCACCAACAATTAGAGTGCTTACAAGCAGAACTTTGTGCTCGTGGTGGTGGTTCTCCGGGTGAATTACAGATGTTAAAGATGCGCCAAAAATTAGAGCGCCAACAATTAGTTGTTCTCAATCGATATTTTCCATCACAATTCATATTACAGAATGCACTCTACAGGGAGAGACATAATCAGATGCAGAAAGCTCAACCTCGTTGATCTTGCTGGTACAGAAAATATTTCGAGATCTGGTGCAAAAGATGTAAGCAATCTTACTTGAATATATACTTGCATGTATATTTGTGCCGCACGATATCTTAAGTCTTCATGTTTATTGTTTATTGTTGCAGAAAATATTTTGAGATCTGGTGCAAAAGATGCTGGTGAAGTATGGTAAGTTGGTAAAACTTGTTTGTTAAACTATAGCTGTGCTTATTGACAAATTTTCGTGAGCATGGGTAGCAAATAAATGATTGGGGTTGCCTTATTGCAAAAAAGAGACTATTATTTCCCTTTCTGATTTAGAATATTAATGTTGTTTTGTAGGTTTGGTGATGATGTTATGGAGATGGTTGCTACCTGGACAAAAGGTCTATGTGTTGACCTTTCACAGAAGTGAGGGCAAAATGGCAGTGATAATTCTAAGCAAGGTGAGATAGATTTAGCAGCTTGGAGCGTGCTTGATGTTGGAACTGGCAACGGACTGCTGCTTCAAGAGCTTGCTAAGCAAGGATAAGTAGCATCTGGTTGTATTATCCACATGGTTGAAATTATACCAAGTCTCTGGTATTGGTAGAATTCTAGCAATTGGCATACCATATACTTTTAGGTAGCTGAGCATATTATGTGTATACGGAATTGAGGAGAATTTGTAAAATGTTATGGGCTGTATATGATGTCTGCTAAGCTATACATCTTGTGATAAAACCTAAGGATTTGAAATCGTTATTTCTCTTTATTTGCCTAACATATTTGAAGTATCTCTAATGGCTATAGAAGAAGAACTCTTAGTTTTGGTATGGTAATGTTAGTCTTGTTCATGCATACATTTCTAACTAATAGAGCCTAATTGTTTATGTTAATAAATGCAGGTTCTCTGATCTAACTGGAACAGACTATAGTGAAAGAGCCATTGACCTTGCTCAAAGCCTTGTAGATCGTGATGGATTTTCTTGTATGAAACTCTTGGTATGGTGCAATACACTATTATAATGTTTTTTTGCTAATCTAATTTAGCCAACACTTTCCATATATTGATATTGGGTCTTGATTCATAGCCTTTTAGATGAATTCTATCCCACGTTCTCTATGGCGCAACCGCTCAACAGATCCGTTTTTAATTACTTTACATGATAGAAACTGTACAGTGATGATCACTTTGTCTTGCATATATGCTGATTTCAAACACATTTAAGTATTTGAACCTGAAATAACTACGTGTCCCGAGATGTTGAGCCAGATTACATTTGATCAGTCATGAAGCCAAATGCATTAACTGTTGTAAAGATTTGTTGCACTGGACCTTGTGCCAACACTGGAAGCCAAATGGGGTGTGAAGCTTGTTGTAAAAAAAAAACAGTTTTGGGCTCAGATCTTGAAAATTGCAGGTAACTAAAATTAGAATAAAGTATTCTTCTATTAAATTTTCTTATGCACATATGTTATATTTTTTGATAGATACAAATAAGGCGTCTCAGATCCTCAATTAAATAGTGCATGATTCGGAAAGTTTAAATGTTAGAGATATCTGTTCTTTAGTATAAAAGGCTATACTCTTGACATTAGTGTTTGAAACTTCAGTTGCTCGTATAGTGTTTTTCAGTGACTCTTCCAATTGTACTGATATATTAACTGTTATAAGGATCAATCATGCAAGAAAAAAAAATAAGGACGAAATTACAGATTTGGCTCAAACCACAGAGTCGAAAGTGTAATTTACTCTATTTTAACTTTATGCATTATCTGATAATGTATAATATGAAATACTTGTACAGTTTTCTAAAAGTAGTTTTTTTTTTTATTTTTTATTTATATATTTTTTTTAAAATTTGTTAAATGTTGTTGCTGCATTTTAATAGTGTTGTATGTTTTTATGCAAAATAATTATTGTTCTAGAACTTTTTCTAATAAAATGATTTTAAAATTTAGTTATGAAAAAGAATGTCAATGATGTGGAAATCTATTGAATTGTGTAAGTTCAATGCCTTGTGAAGTTTTTATATGAAAATTAAAATGTTAATGTGACGATGAGGCGAAAGTATATTGAACTTTGTATTGTGTTATGCATTGAAAATGCTCTGATAAGTAATAAAAACTAACTAAATAGATCAAACCTAATGAAAATGCAAACTATAGATAACTTGGAGCATTTCAAACCCATCAAAATCATTTATCCCACATTTTGTATGTTTCAAGACATCAAAAGTGATCAATTATGCACGTATAGACAAGGACACCAGTGCAATATAATAAAAAATAAATATGTAACTGTCAAGTTAACTTGATGTAATGCAATTAGCTTTAACATAAAAATAAAAAATAATACGTCAACAAAAAAGCAAGCAGATATATAAAATCTAAATTTATTTTATAGTGATTAAAAAGGTGACACTAGAAACTCCTAGCTAAGTTCACCACTTGAGTACTCGGCTTATCTCGAGATCATTCTCCAACTGGTTTAAACCCCGAGAAAACCATGACCAATGCACCTCTTGTGCCGACTGACTATTCTTAAAGAGTTAGTCTCAGTCAAGGTGCACTTGTTTCGGTATCTTTTTAGCTAGAGGTTGGAATTAACTATTTCTCTTTTAGGTGCTGACTAACCATTCCCAAAGAGTTAGTCTTAGACAAATTGCACTTGTTTCGCAATCTTTTTAGCCAGATGTTAAAAATTGAACAAATAACCTATTTCTTCAAAAGCACTTCTTGACCAACTTATCTCAAAACGACTTATCTCAAAATTATTGATATTGATAAATTTTTACTACTCAGTATTTTCTTCAATTTCTAGAGCACAATTATATCTTAACATTATAGATAGATGTCCTTTTAAAGTTGTAGAGCCTTTTAGTCTTTAATTAGAGACCATAAAGCTTGCATAGTTGCATCACTACTAGAATTTAGTTGAATAGCGACGGATTTAACGACGGCCATTGAAAGTCGCAAGTATCATCACAACCACATTTACCTGCTGCAGTTTAGTGCAGAAACAGGTTGTTTTGAAGATATGATGATATGATTTTAAGAGGAATGGTAAGGGCCAACTGTATCACTAGCTAAATTTGTAACTAATCCCTCAAATAATTTTAACGTATCATGGAGTTATGCAGTAGAACTGTTTGAGATGGTTGTATCCTCTAGCGTACTTGGTTGGCAAAATCTAACATATGTCATGTTACACAATATAGGTCTTTCTAGGTTAAATGGCTCATGTTGGAGGTAGAAGGTTAATTGTCATGTTTATTTCATAGCATTTTGTACTCGTTTCGTTTGCTTGATTATTATTTATTTTTTCTATCTTTTTTGAACCGAAACTAACTATCTCACATTTTTTACACCACAAATCTATCTCGCACATCTTAAGCAGGACTTGAATCCACAACCATTTGGTTGAGAAGCTTCTCACACAACCTTTGGTTCGTTTAATTGATTATTACCTGCTCATAAATGTCACAAGATGGGAGATGCATAACAAAACCATCATCAGGACTCGTGAGGTTCGATGTCATGTGGGGCATATTGCGCATGCTACTCTAGAGGCAGCCAAAAATGAGGTCTGTATATATACTTTATGTGGAAACGCTACTCAGAATTTTGTCTCTAACAGGTTTTTTGCTTCTCAAACCTCAGGCGATGCCAATGATTGTTGTTTATACAAAGTTTTCATATGAAGAAGCTGCAGACATGTTATTCCAGGCCAAATATCAAGGTAGAGACATTTGTTGGAGCAGATAGAACGTATGCGATTGAACTATTGAAACTCTAATGGTTTATCCTAAGACATTTGTTTAGCGCATGCTTCTAGTAACTTATTACCACACTGCCATCTTATTGTCCTCTCCCACTCATAAAATTATTTGTATTCCTACATTTTAGTAAAGTCTTAATTATATCTATTTTATAATTTATATTTATGATTCATTTGTGCAGGGAGTGCTCTAGTAAGGATAAAGCTACTGCTTTTCGAGATAGGTATAATATCCAATCTTAGCTCCTTGTTTGTTATGGGCAATATCTTAGTTTACTATCATCGAATATGTTTTCCCACCACAAACTTGTTGACATGAACGAGGTTAGCAAAAATAGGCAATGAGAAGGTGATGATTTCTTATTGGTTTTTAGTTGTCTGTTGTATAGCTAATGACTTTTGATTATTTTGCAGTAACAATGGAGATAACAAGACAGTTGACTCAAATGGTGTTAAACAAGTTACCAAACAGCCTGCAAAGACTACAAGCATCAAACAAGCTGCAATGGTCATCACAACTTCTATGTCATCCAATTATCAACATCATCATAAGTGCTTAGTTGATTGTGGCAATATGTAAATAGAATTAAGCTTGTATGATAGTGTAACTAAAAGTCAAAGCGGGTCAAACTAGTTAGTTAGAGTTTCCCGCCAAACAATTTAATTTAAATATCTATTGTAATCACTCACCTTGATTAGTTAATGAAATAATCAATTTTCACTTTCAATTCATCTCTCAGTTTTTCGTTATGGTATCAGAGCCATTGTTCTGCCATTATCACCACCCTAACAAACCATAACAAACTGTCATAACAAACCATTACAACAACCCTCCACCACCATAACAAACCACCATTTACCACCATAACTCACCAAAATCAATCAAATTATACAGTTTTACCATCACCAAACCATCACAAATTCATCTAATATAGCAGATTATCACAAATAAAAAAATAATGGCTGCAAGCATATCAACAAACACCACAACTACCATTGATGACATCAATTTACCCAATCATCCCTTATTCCTGCATCAAAATGATCACCCTGGATTAATTCTTATCTCAAAGAAGCTCATACGCTCTGATAACTATGGATCTTGGAAAAGATCCATGATGATTGCATTAAATGCAAAGAACAAAATCAAAATTGTGAATGGAGAGTTTGTTGAACCTAGAATAAACTCAGAACTCAGGCCTCTATGGGAAAGAACTAATGACATGATCATCTCATGGATCATGAACACCATTAATGATCAAATCAGTAACTCAATAAACTTTGTCAACACTGCTTGTGATCTTTGGAATGAACTTAAAGAACACTACTCTCAGTTGGATGGTCATCGAGTTTATCAAATTACTCACGATTTGGTGCAATTGAAGCAAAATAACACTGCTGTTGAGATTTACTACCACAAATTGAAGGGTCTTTGGGATGAATTTGACTCATTGGAAGCCCCATACTTATGTGTCTGGGATTGTACATGTGAGAATGGTAGAGTTAATGGTGAAAGGGATGCAAGAAAGAGGTTAATCCATTTCTTGATGGGGTTAGATGAGTGCTATTCTAATGTCAGAGGTCAGATCCTACTCATGAGTCCAATGGCAACTGTTGCAAAAGCATATAGTATGATCAGGCAGGAAGAGAAGCAAAGAGAGGCAAACACAATCAAAACCACATCATCTGTTGCATTGTTTGCACATTCCAATAATCCAAGAAACTCCTACAATGGAAACTCAAGATTTGGAAGAAACTACAATACTGGTGAGTCATCTACAAGAACCTACAGTCCAAGGGAACAAGTGCCAAGAAGAAGCAATTTTAGAAAGGGTGTGATCTGTGGAAATTGCAACAAAGAGGGACATCTCAAGGAGAAATGCTACAAATTGGTGGGATATCCTGTTGGTCATCCCTTGCATGGGAAGTTTAAACCACAAAACCAAACACCCAAGCAGCAAAACTACTCAAGCAACAAGGCAGTGAACATGACAGTTGCACAAGAGGCTATCAATGAGACACCAAGTACTTCAACTCAAAATGATGCAGCAATGAGTGCTAGGATGGATCAGCTTCAAAATCAACTCAATCAGATGATGCTTATGATGCAGAATAACAAGGAGGCTGCAAGTTTGCCTTTCATGGGTACTGGAGGTAAATTCAAACTAATTGCAGCTCATGTCACTAATACTCACAAGTTTATTGCCTCTCATATTAATGCTAGAACTTATAAAGTCATTGCTTCAATCTTGATAAATCAATGGCATCTATGGGTAGTAGATAGTGGTGCCACTGATCATGTTTGCATATCACTCACCTTAATGCATAATGTCCAAATCTGCACACAACCTATATATGTTACCTTGCCAAATGGACAAAACACAATAGTCACTAAAGTAGGATCAGTATACATAAATTCAGCCATCACACTACACAATGTGCTTTACATACCATCCTTCTCATACAACCTATTGTCTGTGAGCAAATTAGGATTACATATCCCCTTATCAGTCCTTTTCACACCTTTTGCCTGCTACTTTCAGGATCACCACAAGAGGATTGCACATGGGAACCTCTATAATGGACTTTACATCATCAAACAGGAACCAAAAGCAACACCCTCAACCATTCTTAATGTGAACACCAACAATTTGAAGCTTTGGCACTCAAGACTTGGACACCCATATCTTTCTGTTTTACAACAAATTAAGTCAATCTCAGTTTCAAAGGATTGTAATGTACATAATTGTGATATATGTCCTCTTGCAAAACAACATGCTTTGTCATTTCCTTTAATTGATTCTAATGCAAAATCTTTGTTTGAGCTAGTACACCTTGATGTTTGGGGGCCATACAAACACTCCACTGTGAACAAATGTACTTACTTCTTAACAATTGTGGATGACTATTCTAGAGCCACTTGGACCTATCTGTTACCATCAAAACATCACACAATCTTAACTGTCTAAATGTTCTATGCATTTGTTCAAAATCATTTCAAAGTTTCTATCAAAACAATTAGAAGTGACAATGGGACAAAGTTCCTCAATCATTCACTAACTGATTTCTTCAAAACTCATGGTATACATCACCAAACCTCATATCCAAACACTCCACAATAGAATGCAAGAGTAGAAAGGAAACACAAACACCTTCTAGAAGCAGCAAGGGCCACAAGATTTCAGGCAAACTTTCCTATTCATTTTTGGGGATATTGTCTATAGGCTGCAACTCACCTAATTAACAGACTTCCATGCAAACGTTTACACAATAAGAGCCCATTTAAGATATTATATCAAATACCCCTTCCCTAGATCACTTAAGAGTTCTTGGATGTCAAGCCTTTGCCCATCAACACTCCTCAGATAAGTTTGAAGCTAGATCAATACCTTGTGTCCACATAGGCTACCCTACAACTCAAAAAGGATATCTACTACATAATTTTAAGACTCACAAGACTTTTGTTAGCAGACATGTCCTGTTTCATGAAAACATATTCCCTTTTGCTCATAGACCATCACCTACCTCACCAATAACTACACCTTCTACACAATCTGCCTGTCCTGATCCACACAACATACCACAATTCACACCTCCTATGATTCCTACACCTATAGCACCAAACACAGACAACTCATCAACTGAGCAATCACACTTGCATACACCAACTAACTTAGATAACTCACAAAGTGAAGATACTGATCCAACACACATCACACCTTCACTATCTTTCACACCACCTTCCACAAAACCTGCAATCTCTTCACCTCAACCTACACCATCTTCTACTTCTACCACATTACCAAAAACACCCATACCTGCATCACCACTACCTCCAACTATTAGAAAATCTACTAGAACTACAAAACTACCAAACAAACTCAGAGATTTTCATATCACTATTCCAAAACTCTCACATACACTCAATTTTGCCATCAAATTTCATCATTCCAAATATCTAAATTATAACAACATTACATCACCACACAACATACATTTCATCAATACCATCAATCAAACAGTGGAACCCAAGTCTTATACCCAGGCTGCAAAAGATCCAAGATGGGTGGATGCAATAACCAAAGAGTTATATGCATTGGAATCCAATGGCACATGGATCATCACCTCTCTTCCACCAAACAAGGCTGCAATTGGTGCTAAATTGGTGTTTAGAATCAAGTACAAGTCAGATGGCACCATTGAGTGATTCAAGGCAAAGCTAGTTGCCAAAGGCTACAACCAAAGAGAAGGAGAGGATTACACAGAAACCTTTGCTCCAGTGGCCAAAATGGTCACTGTTAGAACCCTTTTAGCAACAGCTGTACATCACAACTGGCACATTGCTCAATTGGACATCAACAATTCTTTTCTCCATGGTGGTTTACAAGAAGAGGTCTACATGGTTGTACCACAAGGCTACAAACATGAATCCACCATTTCTAACCCAGTCTGCATGTTACAAAAGTCTCTATATGGTTTAAAATAGGCTAACAGGCAGTGGTTCACCAAATTGACCACATTTCTTCTCAACAATGGCTTTACTCAGAGTTATGCAGACACTTCTCTTCTCACATACAAGAAAGACAAAGATTTTCTAACCCTGGTAATCCGTGTGGATGATATTCACCTTACAGGAAATAATCAAGACCTTATCAATCACTTCAAAGATCAGTTGGACTTAGCCTTTAGTATCAAAGATTTGGGAAGCTTAAACTATTACTTGGGCATTTAATTCTTAAGAAGTGCTAAATGTATCACAATGAGCCAAAGGAAATATGCTCTTAAGCTACTTCACAGTGCCAAAGTCCTAGATTTGAAACCATCACACATTCCTATCAACGCTATTGAGAAGTTATTAACTGAAATAGATGGAGAATTACTTGAAGATCCTTCACAATATAGAGCTTTGGTTGGCAAATTACCATACCTCACAATCACAAGACCAGATCTTTCCTATGCAGCTCACCCACTCAGTCAATTCAGTCATAATCCAATAACCTCACACTGGAAAGCTCTCATTAAAATCCTCATATACATCAAATAGTGCCCTGGACAAGGTCTCTTCTTTCCATCTCATAATAACTTACATCTAAAGGCATATTGTGATAGTGACTGGGCAAATTGTCTTGTCACAAGGAGGTCAGTTACTGGTTTTTGCATCTTCCTAGGCTCATGCCTCATCTCTTGGCGATCAAAGAAGCAAAGTGTGGTCTCTAGAAGCTCCACTGAGCCAGAGTACAGTGCTTTAGCTGACTGCACATGTGAAGTTACATGGCTGACTAGTCTCCTCAAAGATCTCCAAATTCCCATAACTACTGTGTTCCTATCTTTTGTGACAACCAATCTACCAGTGCTCTAGCAGCCAATCCAATTCAGCATGCCAGAACAAAACACATTGAGATTGATTGCCACTTTGTCAGGGATAAGATCAAGTCACGGGCCATTCTACCTATTTTCATACCCTCACATCACCAAGCAGCAGATGTTCTAACTAAAGGGCTCAGTAGATCTCCATTTCACAATTGTATATCCAAGTTTGGAGTGTGTGATCCATACACACTGCCAACTTGCAGGGGGTAATGGAGATAACAAGACAGTTGACTCAAATGGTGTTAAACAAGTTACCAAATAGCCTGCAAAGACTACAAGCATCAAACAAGCTGCAATGGTCATCACAACTTCTATGTCATCCAATTATCATCATCATCATAAGTGCTTAGTTGATTGTGGCAATATGTAAATAGAATTAAGCTTGTATGATAGTGTAGCTAAAAGTCAAAGCGGGTCAAACTAGTTAGTTAGAGTTTCCTGCCAAACAGTTTAGTTTAAATATCTGTTGTAATGACTCACTTTGATTAGTTAATAAAATAATCATTTTTCACTTTCAATTCATCCCTCTCACTTTTTCATTAGTAACATTGTGGATGTCGGCTCAAATGACGAGCTCAAAGAGGCAATATTACAAGGAAAATGGGCAAGGGGTCCATAGGCACGACCGTAGGAAGGTATGTTGCTATCTTTATACTAAAATTGACACATATGATCAAGACTTGAGGTTTTATATGGTCTTTCAACTGGGTTTAAAAAATATGGTTTTGTGCATATATATTGTCGTAACCATCAGACAAACTTCACAAAACCATGAAATGGTTCAGATGCTTGAGATGTTAGACTACCAAAAGATTGAATACGAACTTCTAAAAGCAAGCAGCAGGAATGGATGAAAGCAACACATGAAGCAAACACACAAAAAATTGACCAAGTTTTGAAATTCGGAACTTACTGGAGGACGACTTAATTCGAGGTGCTACTTAAAAATTTTGGATTTGCTTCAACAAAGAGAAAGGTGCTATCTAGTTGCTCTAGTTAAAATGAACAACAAATTGTCTTTTTCTTGTAATAAGTACTTGGTAGCAGTTTCATAATATTTGGTCGAAGTAGTTTTTTTAGTCTTTGTTTAAGCAAGATCTTGTTGATAGTACGTTTCGTTATAGGAACTTTGGATAACCCACTGATGTTAGTGGTTATAGTTTGAAATATACAGTTTATTGAATAATTGTATTTTGTATATCTGATCATAAATTGTTTGGCTCAAATGGGCATAGCGAAAAAAGGCTATGCAATATAGCATCCATGATCAGCTCGATCAGTGGCCAGATATTATGCGACAACCTGCAATTGAATTTTCGACGTTTATATGATGTTATTAGCGATGTCACACAATAGCATGATGTTATTTGCGATGTGACACGACAGCTAAAGAGGAAAGGCGACGGCCTTCTCGACTGAAATAGCGACGTTGTTGGTTTTTTGAGGCTGATCTTGCGACGACTAGCTAGACTCTGTCAACATTGAAAAAACCGTCGAATAGCGACGCGTCTTTTTCAGTTGCTATCAGCGACAAACTAGTTTGTCGATATTGACTATGCTATTTTTTTGACGTAGTTCGAGGCGCAGGATCTGCAACGTTTTAACACCGACATCCCGCCACCTGTCGCAAAACTCTGACTAAAGGGTAAAATCTGTCGCTAATTCCGTCGCTAAATGATGATATTCTTGTAGTTCTCCATATGATCTTATATCTAGAGTTAACTTCAATTCCGAAAATCTGTCACCACTTTTTGTCCAATTTGTAACTCGTAATTCCATTATATGAAACAATCATGGTCATCTAGATATATGATAATGTTAGTTAAAAACTAAGAATGTTTTATTACTAGGAGCTCAAGTTTGATAAAATTATATGATGCAAAACCCCTAGTTAACGTATCAAATAATTCGTAATAGTCGCTACTGATATAATAACTTTGGTAAAGACCTAAAGTTGTTATGTTTTAACACAAACCTGTCTTAGCAAGTTGCTCTATTAATTTACGTATGCAACATGCTCCAGCCCGCTTCACCATGCATGGAACGAGAAGGCTTTGCATGCATGTTAATAAGAGTGAGTGTATCTTTAGACGATAACATGAGCCCATATACAGGGGCAGGTGGTTCACACATGGTTCCACGATGTGTGCGCCTAAAAACCAGCCTCTTAAAAAAGCTTCTATTCATGTTCATCGATAGGGTAAGACTGCGTGGGATACATATAAAGAAAGTTGATAAGAAAGTGAAAATTGGATATACATATAATATAGATTAAGGAAGGTGGTTATGACATGAGTCTATATCGGTGTAGCCTCTAACTTTTACTATAGAACTCATTAAGCAATCTTAGCCACTTATTTTTTTTTATCAAAATAAAAAAATAAACTTTCACTTTTTTTTAAAAACTTAAATATTTCGTAAATCGTCAAGTTACAAAAAATATACCATCGCGACGAAAATTAAATTATCTTTCTATAGACATGCATTGTTATATACTTTCGACGAACTTTTTTTTCGATAAACTATTTTTTTCCCCTCAGAAAAATCATATATGATTTGTAAGAATCATATATGATTCGATTTTAACAAATCATATATGATTCTTACGAATCATATATGATCCGTAAGAATCGAATCATATATGATTTTTTACGAATCATATATGATTCTTTCTGGGCGGAAATTAAAAAAAAAAAAAGTTCGTCGAAAGTATATAACAATGTATATCTATAGAAAGATCATTTAATTCTCGTCGCGATGATATTTTTTTGTAGCTTGAAGATTTACCGTTTGCAAGATATGTTGTTTTGAAAAAAAAAGGTGGAAAATATAAATGGATAAATATAATTGGTTGATAAATTCTATGACATGTATTGATTCTTCGTAGATCTCAACTCTATCGGTGTAACTGTCCTTCAGGATTAAGCTCCTATACTTGGCATATGCCACAAGGCCACATATCTTAAACATACGTGTGTGGCTCTATATACACGTGACAGATATATCAGTTATTTTCATACTTCTTTACAAGTATTGTCATAACCAAGGTCTAAGCATAGAAAATTGTTATGGAAACCAGCTGGTTACTAGCTACTACGTAGTAGAACATAAAAGATTTTTCCAGGTTACACACAAGTTTCTAGGGCATAAGTTCCATACAGTAAATCGTCATATATGTTTTCACCTTATAAAAAAGGGTTTGTCTAACTTGTGCCCTAGAGGCACAAGTTAAGCACACTAAAAGACAATGGAGTCTCACGGAAAGGATATAGAGATATACGAAATTGTACTTTTCTGTAGATCCCTATGTCCTTTTCTGTGGGGTCCCGTTGTCTTTTAGTGTGCTTAACTTGTGCCCCTAAGGCACAAGTTAGAAAAATCCTATAAAAAATATTAATTTTTTTTTAGTTCACAATAATTCTGGTGTGGAAGAAAATAAAGGTATTTTTATGATTCTTCACAAATTTAAAAATTAAACATGAAGATAATATTAGCGGATGTTTATTCTTGCATATACTGTTACAGGCTTAGAGCACAAGGAGTGATAACATGTTATAACACCAACACCCTCGTCATATCAGCGCCACATCATTTTAACACCAAATAACATAACACCAAAAATACCAGGAACTCATAACACCAAATAACACCATCTTTTGAGACCCACTTTAAAAAAATATAAATATGTACAAAACCAACACAAGCCACATATTGGCCATAACACCAAATAACATGTGTTGGGGAGTGATAACTTGGCATAACACCAAACCAACACAAGCCACAACGCAAGTTGATATAATAACGTAAATAAAAACGCGATACCAACTTTTGAACATGGGAAATGATGGAAACGCCATAACGGCGTTAAAACCTGTCCACGTAGACAATAACGCGAGCCTCACGTTACCACTCCCAGCCCTCTTACAGCTTCTATACTACGGCACAATGTGCGAGCTAAAAAAACCTTGGAGTACTTTAATACTCGTTAACAAATAACTCTTAAAACTATATATTCTAATAATAAACCCGCAGCAACGCACAAGAAGACTCTGAACCTGTTAGCATTCAACACAAATGAAATATTATACCATGCATGGAGAAAATTAATATATTATGTAATGCACAATCATTATATATATAGTGAATCTCGTTTAGGGGTGGTCAAGTTGGTATAACTTTTCAAATTATTAGTGAGATGTTTTATAAGTTCGAATCTTGTTTGGTGTTGACAATTTTAAAGAGACCACACTAACTATTGGGATTTAACAATTAAGATAACCATTATCAGTACGAGTACTCAGCGGATTGGATTTAAATTGATGTTTAAAGGTTAACACATTAATTACTAACTTTAAGTTACTTAAATTACTAAGACAATAAGACAAGTAACGGTTCTTGAATCTTGAATCTTTGGATCACTTGGATCGAAACATTAATAACCAAAATAGGTCATCTTTATCGTAGCATACATATATATACACGTAACAATAATATGCGTATGCTAGTACGCGTCACGAAAATCACCAAAGAAACACGTTCTTGACTTTGGTTTGATTATAGCCGATCATCCCTAGGGTTAGTGAGTGAATGCTGATTAGTTTTTTGGAACAAAGAGGAGAGTTCGGTTTTGCTTTAGGGCTTGTAACAATGATTAGTAAATAATGAATCACAAGGATTCATTATATAGTCATTAAACTTGTTGGACAAGTTTGATCTCCTAATCCTTATAGGATTAGTAAATCACACGCCCCACCCTTATTAGAAAGTTCCAAGATTGCGTTGAAGTCCTTAGTTAATTAATAATGTACAACACATATTAATAATGTACAACACATATTAATTACATAGCTTAAAATCCAAGCAATCAAAACACCCCCTTTGTTTTCCTTTTACGACCGGGCCCTAACCCACAAGGGGTTTATTAGGCTTATGTGACTTTTACTAATTTAACTACTTTATTGCAAGTTAATTTAGTTAGCCCTTTAATTAGTTACGCGTCTAACGGTTAACTAATGGTCGTTAAATCATTTCATGCAATAAATATAATTAATATATAACGTTTAATATATTACTTATATTAACTAAACATATTCGTCAGTGTATGCGTGTATGCCCAAATATGCTCATATATTTCCGGTCGTATAAATTTATTGATTATACTTTTGAGTATAGCCAATAGCTCCCACTTGCGATAAGTCATAATCTAATAAATCATACTAACAATGTTAAGCATCTAGTAACACTACATTGCTCCCTTAAATACCTGAGTGTGGTTTCAAAAAGCAATACAATTAAATAGTTTATAAAATACACATCCCTTTGTTTCAGGTACTTATTAAACTATGGTTATAGATTGAATGTCATTCCATTTGTTTAACTATTATGTTACTCATTTTAAAAATTAATCAAGATTACCAAACGTAAATTTGACAATTTGTATTTTCCATGTCATTACTTGTTCATAAACTCAAAACAATTTACTTTGAACTTTATGTATAACTGTTAGGTTAAATCGCTGAAAACAACATTTATCATAAAATGGCAATTTTCTAGTTAATATTTAACCAAAAACTCGAATTAATTCACTTTCGACATTTACGTGATTGAATTAAACTAAAACCGGGTGGTTAACCCGTGTATTTGAAATTACATCTTTTGATGACTCTTATACCATCAAAAGTCCTTTGTGGTCTTTCTGTGATTTACAGTCATGGTCACCCATACCAGTTGTACTATTGCACGAGCATGCTTAACTAAAATTGAAATTACACTTTCGGATGCATTTCGACTTTGGACTAAGTGTAGTCTACCTATAAATTACGTGTTATAATATTACGGATACTATTTTTACTTAGCACGAGCATATATTTTACGGGTCACGTAAAAATTATAGCTTTGTGCATTTCACTTACATTCATATGCATACATATCTGTTGGTATCCCTTCTTAACCATTTCACACTTATATTATGTATGAGAGAGAGAGAGAGAGAGAGAGAGAGAGTAACTAGAGAGGAAAATAAGAGAATTTCTTACTCCATTAATAATCTACACCTCTCAAATGAGAGGTTACATGCTTATACAGTTATTACATAATGAAGTATAAGGAAGTGTGCCCTGTTTACCTATCCCACTCATTCGACATTAACATAAATATTAAGGCTAAACTATACGACACACTTCTTCTATTACGTAGACTATATTTTTACCATTCTAACGAGCTATTACATGATTATATTACAAGACACATTGACTCGACAATGATCTTCACTTCAAGCATTCCCAACAATCTCCCTCTAAGGGATGATCATTGAGATTCCTCTTTGATTATATTTATGATTATCACTTTTGCGTTTTCAACAATCTCCCCCTAACGGGGTGATCATTGAGATCTCTTTGTAACCTATGGGTTATGGGTCCATCAATAGAAATGGATGATCTTTTAACTTCTTTAATGCTTGTTGTTTTGAACTTTGAGTCTTTACGTAATAGCTTTGCTAGATTCTTTGTTCCAATCATGCTTTGTGATCTTTGTTCTTCGTTCTTGTTCTTGTGATATTTTGTGGTATTCACTTGCCTTTCATCAACGTTTTCATAACTGGTGTCATTATGTCTTTTCCAACATGCTCATTCTTCTTGTTAAACTTTAAAGTTGATACTTGTGTTTTTCTCATTCTTTTACTTTGATCTTTGTCTTCTTAACTTTGCTGATTCTTTGATGAGAACTTTTCTTGACTTTTACACAGCATCATCTTTCGTAATGTTGTTGGTATGACATGTGGAACTTGAAGTGAGTTGATGATCATGATGGTAATGGTCTTTCCTCCAAGGTACAATCATCGGTATCTGCATGGTAAAGGTTAGTAATAATCTCCAATCGATCGCGGTGGACTTTTCATAAATATTAGACCACTATGATTGTTTTACTGATGAATGTCTTTATTCCATTCAACTTGGTCGGGCACATCAGCTGTCCGAATCCCGTTGAGGGACAGTCATCAATACTATGGAGATTATCTAAGTAAAGACCCACATCTTCAGGACTTGATTCGTTATAGGAATCTCCTTAGCGGGATTTCTAGCACTTATAAGTTAGGACTTCGAGAAAGTTAACAGCATAGTATGAAAACCTTCTCTAATCCTTACAAAGGCTGTTCCTGAATTGGATACCCTCAAGAAGGCTTACAAAGGTATATCGAAGTATACCAACAATTCAGGTGAGCCACTGAAGTATACCAAAGTATCACTCCACGACTGTAGACCGTTTGAAATATAGGAACCACCATTATGATATTTGTGGCAATATCCGAAGATCTCATAAAAGAATCTTGCAACTTGTGTTCCTTTTGGCGATCACAAGTGCATATTTTGGAAAGTGTATCCTAAGAGATCTTTTAATGAATCTCATGGCTCTATAATCGATTAATGCGTTTTGTTTTTTTGTCGTTGGAGCCATGGAGCGGAGTGCCTCCTTTTCAATACCAACTAATCTCAGAGTGAGAGGTCGATAGATTATGCAAGGTTCTCCCTGAGAAATGAAACAAGTATCTTTTAAGAAATACTTGAGTGGCTAGAAGGTTAAGTGCAGTGCGTCACTGGGTCCATGACGTCTTGTCTTCAATACCGGTGTCACCTTGGTAACAACCAGTAGCATATGTATTGAACCCGGTTTCTGCCCTAAGTTGAGCATTTGGAAGGCTATTTCTTTTCACCCTTTTTCTTAACTTTTCTTTTTAATTCTTCAACTCATTATTTCTCCTTTCATTTCTTTACTCCTTTTTTTTTTCAATCACACATAAGGACTTCTAATACTAACTAGGGTATTGTCCCTGGGTAGATCCCTCCGATTCTGGCGGATCATAGGATATAAACCTAACCATAATCACCTTATGACTCCATGATAACTTAGGTTTATTGATCACACACCATAAAACCTTTCGTGAAAATCTCTCAAAGTGTTAATGATGGAAAACATGTTTTGATAACACTTTGAGAGTTTTGTATTTTTCAGAAATACTCCCACTTCAGATGTGCTTATAAGTTTTTAAGATAGGTTTGCACATTGAGGGAAGAGTTCACACTTTTTGAATTGATCGATTTTCAGTTAATATGACCGATTCGAGACACGCTTACATCACTACTTAGACTAGCTTGAAATTATTACCCGTCCTAGTCATATTCAAAGAAAATCTCTTGAGACGGTACACTCTACTTAGACAAGTCCTATTCGAGACACGCTTACATCACTAGTTAAACTAGCTTGAAATTATTACCCGTCCAGGACAATTCCTTTCGATTACTGACATTTAAGCTTCATCAATTCATTGGTGAGATCTGAGTCGAGCTCTCCACACTTTTGTTACCATATTTTAATCACATTTTCATTCCCCCCCCCCCCCCCCCCCCTCAAAAATAGCATATTGATGTTGTTTTTGAAGAAAAAATTGATTAAAATATGCTTTTTGAGGTTTACGGAGAGAATCTAACAAGAACTTTTGTTTATGAACAAAGATGTTTTTCAAGTACCCCCCCTCAATAAGTGAAGTAACGTTTTGAGGTTTTAAAAGTGAGAGAGAATACTTGTTCTTTTAAGCAGAATTACGAAAAATCTTAAAAATTTGATTAATTCTACTCAAAAGTAAGAAGTCTTCGCTCCTTAAATTAAGATTGAGGCACTAAAGTGTACCCCAGGGTCCTTTCTTTACAATGAACGGGTTATGCACTGTTATATGTGCATAAGCCATTAAGCATGATTTTGACGGAACATTTTTGTTTTAGAAATACTCCCCACTAGTACAAAAAATGGATTTCGTCACACATGCTTTTTTTCGAACGGCCACACAGTAATTTTTTTATGTGACTAAATTTACTAGAATAAAATAAACAGCTACACTTGATCCGACTTGTGTGACCATTTCGTCTTTCCAACTGAGGCTACAGTCACACATTTGAATATTTTCGTGACTAGAGGTATCTTGTAAATATTTTTTTTGATTATTTAGTCACATATAATTTGGAACGTGTGACGGATACAAATAAGTTTGAAACATTAGTCACATTATATAAATACGTATGTGACAAATATATGTCACACAATTGAACAGTGTGACCAAAATCCATATATGGTCACATGAAATAATTGTGTATGTGGCTAAATCATATACTCAAGTTTGTCACACATTATTTAAAAGTGACTAAATCATATACATGTACAACACTTAGTTTTTCCCAAAATAAAATATCACTCTTCTCAACTTTTCACAAGCTCCGCCTAAATTTTACCCCAAAATAAAATTGCCCTCCTTCCCAAATTCTCAAATATTTCATTAACCATCCCTAATATCCCTCTCAACTTTTCACATAGATCTGGTCTTCTTCTTCTTCTTCTACCAAAATCGCACCGCTCACACCACCACCACCACACTCACATATGTTCTATCACACCAAGTCTCGACCTTTCTTTACAGTTCTTCTTCTCCACCTTCACCCTTAGAAACACACACACGAAACAAAACCAACGATCTTCCACATCCCCTAATCCCAAATCAAAATGACGATTGATGATCAAAAAACAACTTTCATCAGCATCACTTATTCAGAAAATTGCATCCATTTAGTTGTACAGAAATCACTTCTGTAACTTTATCATTGTGATTACATCTTTGAGGATTTTCATTCTTACCTTATTTAATTTCAATTAGAGGTTTTCAGTTTTGGGTTTGACCAATTTTTTGGTCCAACTTTTTTTTGCAGGCAATTCAATTTTTGGCTAAGTTCATCAATAGAAACGGTTACACAAGGGGCTGCGATTACACAAGCGTTTAATCTTAAAGGTGCGTTGTTTATTAATGATGTTTAAGATAAATTGGGAAGCGGGGTTTTGGCTCATGGTATGGAAAAGGTAAGTGGAATTGTGCCTACCATGTATTTGACGAAATTTTAAGAGAAGTTATGAGTCAATTTGTTTGGTCGATATAGTCTTTTACAATGATTGTTGATTTATGTAAAAGTAAGATGATTTGCATCTGGGCTTTTGAGATTATGTGATTATATTGGGTTAATTTGTTTTTATGGAGTTTTTATGTGTAAAGTAAGTAGCTTTATTATGTATTTAGGAAATCGATTTGAAGTATCCATGTGTTAACTTTGTGACATCTCTACCACAGTCGATCCTAGTTATGTGAAGTATGCTAATCGTGCTCGAAATATTCAGAATAAGCCTGTGGTAAGTATACATTTATTCTTTTCATATTTTAGTTCTCTTAAGGCTTTGGTCTAATAATGCTACATTTTTATACCATTCAATATGTGATACGTGGGAATTGCACCAGACTTTACCTCTCAAGGGATCTTGAGAAACTTACAACCCCCACCAGGCAGTGTACCTGATCGTTGTAGTATAGTATAGTGACAAGTACCGGGGGATTGATCGTTCAGCTAGGAATAGTGTCGCTAGGATTAGAAAACCTAAATACTAGTTCTAAATATGAGGGATGATTATTTTTGTATTTTTATATTTTTTAGAAAGCAAGTAAAAATCTCGGGTTTGAAGGATTTGGGCGGAATTAGTTGCTAGTCAACTAACCCAATACTAAAAATGCAATCAAAATAAAATACTAAAAATGAAAATAAACTAAATTAACTAAGGTTGTGAGCAATAAGTGGAGAAAATGTGTTTACTTAGATTTCACTACTCCCTAGACATTTTTTACACGTTAATTGCTTGTTATAGTTGCATGGATGACGGATTGTATTCCTTAATACCATTCATGGGGTAGCGCACTTAACTCCCCAATTCTATGAGCTCTTATCTCCTCCTATGTCATGCCCAACACAACCATAGGGATTATAAACAGTGGCTCATGCATTAAATACAACCAATAAAGACCTAGTGCACATCGGTTCATGTTTCGTAAGACGTTCAAGCATGTTACCATTTGGAGATCTGCCAGTTTTCTTAAGCCTAACATCAAAAATTCATTCATCCAAAACAATTATAAACAAGTAATCAACACATAATTAACATCTAGGTTTCATTAGATCCAAGCAAACACAAGATAGATCTAGCCTAGCATGATGGAATTAAGACAAGAACAAGAGATAGACAACCAACACATAGACATATTGATTGAATTAAAAGAATACTTATCTCAATTACACATGAAAGGTATCAAGGGTTTAGAACCCTTGAAAAACTTGTAAAATTCGCACCAAGTTCGTACTTAGGGTTTCTCCAAAACTTCTCTCTTTTTAATGTGAAAATTAGAAAACTATATATAGGAAATAGGGTCTGACGGCGTCAAGACCAATCTTGTGACGCCGTCACCTCGCCGCCAAAACTCTTCTCGGACTGCCTTGATCTACTTTTGACGCCGTCATGTGTTATGCATTTCCAGGCCGTCATGACTTTTACTCTTGACGCCCTAATTCGTGACGCCGTCAAATCTGTACTGGGTCGTCATGGAAATTACTCTTGACGCCGTCACCTACTGTTCCCAGCAAGGAAAATTAAGACTTTGGCGTTTTCTTCACTTTTATGCTCCAAAAATGTCCGAATTGCTTCCTTTTCCAGATTTCACTCCCAAAGTACCTAAAATCACAAAAGGAACGATTTAGGGTAATATTTGATCAAATAAGTTCAATTCCGGGCTTAAATGGCCCCCTAAAAGTGGTTCATTTTTCGCCTCATCAATATGTGAATAGGGATCCAATGTCAAGTGAGATGTTAAAGATGCACCAACAATTAGAGTGCTTACAAGCAGAACTTTGTGCTCGTGGTGGTGGTTCTCCGGGTGAATTACAGATGTTAAAGATGCGCCAAAAATTAGAGCGCCAACAATTAGTTGTTCTCAATCGATATTTTCCATCACAATTCATATTACAGAATGCACTCTACAGGGAGAGACATAATCAGATGCAGAAAGCTCAACCTCGTTGATCTTGCTGGTACAGAAAATATTTCGAGATCTGGTGCAAAAGATGTAAGCAATCTTACTTGAATATATACTTGCATGTATATTTGTGCCGCACGATATCTTAAGTCTTCATGTTTATTGTTTATTGTTGCAGAAAATATTTTGAGATCTGGTGCAAAAGATGCTGGTGAAGTATGGTAAGTTGGTAAAACTTGTTTGTTAAACTATAGCTGTGCTTATTGACAAATTTTCGTGAGCATGGGTAGCAAATAAATGATTGGGGTTGCCTTATTGCAAAAAAGAGACTATTATTTCCCTTTCTGATTTAGAATATTAATGTTGTTTTGTAGGTTTGGTGATGATGTTATGGAGATGGTTGCTACCTGGACAAAAGGTCTATGTGTTGACCTTTCACAGAAGTGAGGGCAAAATGGCAGTGATAATTCTAAGCAAGGTGAGATAGATTTAGCAGCTTGGAGCGTGCTTGATGTTGGAACTGGCAACGGACTGCTGCTTCAAGAGCTTGCTAAGCAAGGATAAGTAGCATCTGGTTGTATTATCCACATGGTTGAAATTATACCAAGTCTCTGGTATTGGTAGAATTCTAGCAATTGGCATACCATATACTTTTAGGTAGCTGAGCATATTATGTGTATACGGAATTGAGGAGAATTTGTAAAATGTTATGGGCTGTATATGATGTCTGCTAAGCTATACATCTTGTGATAAAACCTAAGGATTTGAAATCGTTATTTCTCTTTATTTGCCTAACATATTTGAAGTATCTCTAATGGCTATAGAAGAAGAACTCTTAGTTTTGGTATGGTAATGTTAGTCTTGTTCATGCATACATTTCTAACTAATAGAGCCTAATTGTTTATGTTAATAAATGCAGGTTCTCTGATCTAACTGGAACAGACTATAGTGAAAGAGCCATTGACCTTGCTCAAAGCCTTGTAGATCGTGATGGATTTTCTTGTATGAAACTCTTGGTATGGTGCAATACACTATTATAATGTTTTTTTGCTAATCTAATTTAGCCAACACTTTCCATATATTGATATTGGGTCTTGATTCATAGCCTTTTAGATGAATTCTATCCCACGTTCTCTATGGCGCAACCGCTCAACAGATCCGTTTTTAATTACTTTACATGATAGAAACTGTACAGTGATGATCACTTTGTCTTGCATATATGCTGATTTCAAACACATTTAAGTATTTGAACCTGAAATAACTACGTGTCCCGAGATGTTGAGCCAGATTACATTTGATCAGTCATGAAGCCAAATGCATTAACTGTTGTAAAGATTTGTTGCACTGGACCTTGTGCCAACACTGGAAGCCAAATGGGGTGTGAAGCTTGTTGTAAAAAAAAAAACAGTTTTGGGCTCAGATCTTGAAAATTGCAGGTAACTAAAATTAGAATAAAGTATTCTTCTATTAAATTTTCTTATGCACATATGTTATATTTTTTGATAGATACAAATAAGGCGTCTCAGATCCTCAATTAAATAGTGCATGATTCGGAAAGTTTAAATGTTAGAGATATCTGTTCTTTAGTATAAAAGGCTATACTCTTGACATTAGTGTTTGAAACTTCAGTTGCTCGTATAGTGTTTTTCAGTGACTCTTCCAATTGTACTGATATATTAACTGTTATAAGAATGAACAATTCATAGGATATCTTGTATGCATATGAAATTTTCATACTATGTCATATTGCTCGTATCGGAAAAAGTGGTGAGGTTTTCTTTTTCATCTTTCTTCAAGAGCTATTGACCAGGCATAAGTCAACAGTTGCTGAATTTCTTTCTAACAACTATGATTGGGCAAGTGTTGCGTTTCTTACACTGCACTTTATGTTTTGGCATTGACCACTCTTTTATGTATTATTAACTCTTGGTATCATTTCTTAACTTTACTTCTTTGGTGCAGTTGAATTCTCTAACCCATCCCCGTCTTCAGCCCAAGGAGAAGAGATTGGCAAGGGTCGTGTGCACCAAGCAAGTGGCATATGGTCTGGGACCAATCTTGATGAATTTGGCTCGTGCTTTGTGGATGTTACTTATTTAAAGTTGGATAAATGGGCCAAGCTTCAATACCCATGTGGTGCTACTGGTGCTTGTTCAGGTGTCAATTTCTTAAAATGTGCCAAGTATTTACTACTGCTAGTACAAAAGTTACAACTGCTAGTGAAAGTTACTGCTCGAAGTTAATACTGCTAGTATATTAGTTACAACTGTTAGTTATAACTTAGTACTGTTGGTTCAGATAGTTAGGACTGTTGGTTCAGATAGTTAAGGCTCCTTGGTGTATAAAAGGAGGTCCGATTTTATATTTGGTTCAGTTATATACACTTCATTTTTATTGTATTTGAATTTATTTTTATATATATTTGAATTTATTTTCATATATATTGATTTCTTAAATGTGACCAAAAGATGCATATAGTCACACTTATTAACACTTTTGGTCATTGTTTGCTTAATTCGTTGTGTGACTAAATATTACAAAAGGCCACAAAAAAAAAAATCATGGCAATTGGATGATCAATAGTCACACAAAATATACATTTCTTCACCTTAAACATCATATGGTCACACTTATTAACATTTTTTGTCACTTTTTGCTTAATTGTGTGTGACTAAATACAAAAAACAAACATGCTTTGTGTGACTAAATATTACAAAAGACCACACAAACTAAAAATTCATGTGACCATTGGATGAACAATAGTCACACAAAATACACATTTCTTTATTTTAAACAACATATGGTCAAACTTATTAACACTTTTAGCCATTTTTTGCTTAATTATATGTGACTAACTCCAAAAAAAACAACACCCGTTGTGTGACTAAATCATCAAAAACGTCACATTTATTATATATTCATGTGGCAATAGGATGAAAATAGTCACACAAAATACACATTTACTAGAATAAATCATCTCAAATGTCACATATATTATATATTTATGTGGTCAAAGGACGAACAATAGTTACTCTCAAAAAATATTCGTGTGACTATAAAGTGTTTACGGTCATACATATTGATTAATCCAACAAAACTTGTGCATAATTTGTCACACATATTCGGGTTTTGGTCACTCTTTTTCAATGATAATGGTCACGAACTCAACAATGTCACCATATACCACCTACGGTGGCGGGACTTTTAGTGACACACAACGAAAAAAACGTGTGTGACTATATGCATATCATCACACATTTTTGGCGTGACTAATACAACTTTTTGTACCAGTGCCCCCTCAAAACTTGCATTTGTTTTGAGAATTTTAAACTTTTTAATGTTTGAGGGAAGGAGTCTTCTTGAAGCAAACTTTTTTCTTCTAGGTAACTAAAACATTATACTCTGAAATACTCCCCCTCAAAACAACATATGTTTTAACATTTTTAAACTTTGGAGCGAATTGGTGAGTAAAGATTTGAAATCTTGAGCAAAATTTTGAAAAGTTTTGAAAACCCTTTTGAAAAATTTTAATTAAATTTTGCTCAAGATTAAGAATTTTTTTTTTTATAAACTTTGGGTGAGAACTTCTTTTCTATTAGGATTGTCGCACCAAATGTACAACAGGGTCCTTTCTTTGAAAAATCGCGGTGTTATTTAATATTTGATCAACAACCGTTGACTTGAGCTTAAAGATTTTGAAAGTTTTTATAAAATAGCTCAAGCCAGGAAGAATTTGCTTTTTGTTTTTAGGATAAGTGCACATTTGGTTTTAAAGAAATGGTTTAGCAAGGTACTTTTCTTTCTTTGAAACCCGAGTTGTACACTGTAATGCGTGCACAAGTCGTAATGTTGAAGTCCGAGTCCTTAGCTGAAGTACTAAGAATTCATTAAGTTTAGATTAGACAACAACCTTGGGAACCCATTTAAGCATGGTGCTAATTGGTTTACCAAATTTTGAAATCCATTTGTAAGTTGTTTCAATCTGATTTAAAAATGTTGAATTCCAACGAGGACTAAAAACCGGTGTTTCATTTTGAAATAATACTCGTGGAATCAATGGAGATTTAAAACTCTTTCTCCGTTGAAAATTCTTTGAGAAACCCGATGTTTTTCTTGGAGTTTTAAAATCTGAAGAAGAAGATTTCCATCTAGAGTTGAACCTCATGGGTTCTTTTTGAAGATTTGTTTTTGTGATAAATGGAAACCTTCCAGTATTTAGAATATTCAAGGCGGAGTCATTCTTATGTTGCAGCGAAAGCAATTCAGATATTTAACAGAAGCCATTTTTAAGCTTTAGGATTTGATAATATTGCTTTATAGTTAGGGGATTCACCATGATCCCCTAACACATGCTCCTCTGATTTGACGTATAAACACATTTGATCAGGTCCACGATGAACTATCAACATTGGTCTTCTGAATAATTTCCTGCAATTTCATCTTATAGTACTCTTTTAAATCATCTGCCTAACTAGTTCTTTCCTCCATGCTCACATACTAAACCTTTATCACATACCTCATTAATCCTAGCCTTCATAGATTCCTACTCAGCCCCTTTTACGCTATCTACTTCATTAGATAAATAGAAAACATGTTCTTAGAGACATTAATATTGCCACTACCAATCTTAACATTCTCCTTTACATCAATAACCATTTTAGTCTTGCCTTTATCATTGTTCTCATTGCCCTTCACAGAATCACTTGTAGCATAATTACCCTTCTTCACTTAAACATACTGATTTCCCTAACTTCTGTTAGACCTTTGAATACCCCCCCCCCCCTCCCCATTAAAATTACCATTACCCCTATCATTGAAACTACCCCTACTAGTAGAACGTTCATGATGCAGGTTTTACTGACTAGGTCTTAAATTTATAAAGTCTCGATTACCTAAGGTCTACCTAAATGCACTAACGAACAGTATATCCGGCCGTGTATAGAATAATAACTGGTAAAACCAAGTTCGTCCCAAGAGCTATGTGTGATGGATCCTATTTGAGTCTAATGTCACGTTTTAAACTGTTTTGAGTTGAAATGATTAATTAAACAAAATAAACAAAAATGAAATAAAAGCTTAAAGTAAATTGAGTTGTGAGAAGTGGGAGAAAGTGTACTAGCCTGGTTGGTCATCCTATATTGCTATGACTATGTTTTCTATTAAACTATTCGAATGCTTCAAGTGGGGCGGACATATATTACTAGGTTCATTTGGTCGATTTCCCTAGCCTATCTCCCTAGAATCCTATCAAGAACCAACGGCACTACCCTCTGTAAGTAAGCCGGCATACGATAGACTAGTTTGAGTAATTAAGTGCAACTACATGCTAGATTTATCTTGGTGTGGCCTGACCTCTCGGATCTTAGACCACACCTCTAATTACTCAAGTTTATCCAACCCGGAAAGAGGTCCTTTGGTCAATTTGCACACAAGGTTAATGGCTAGTTGTTAGCATTCCCATTTCCCTCGCAACCTAACTACACTAGGGTCCTTTGGTCGATTCACCTAGCGTACCAAGTATAACCAGTTCTTCAAAACTACCACAACTAAATGATATTTTATAAACTAAGCATGCACACACTAGAAGCATTATGAAAAGTATGAAAACATAATCAAAACAATATAAGAATCATAACTAGGCTTGCACCAAAGGTGCTTAGCCAAACATATAGTGAATTATACCAAAAATGATGAATAAAATATGAATTGAATTAAACATATTGTTTGATACAATACTTGATGTAGAGCTAATAATGATAATGATTGCAGGTGAATTCTCCCTTGAAAGATGGCTTGGAACTGCTGAAATTACCCTGGAGTGGTGCCCCAATCGACCCCTAGGAGAGGGGTGAAGAGAGATACTCAAAAATGCAGATTTAGGGCTGTATTTATAGGCTCCGACAAGGCTACGACGTAACCAGAAGTGTGAGTTACGCTGTAGCTTATTTTAGTAAATAAAATATTTAAGATCTGAAAAGTTACACTGTAACTTTCGATATCGAACTACGCCGTAACAAAGCTACACCGTAGCTAATAAGTTGATTACGCCGTAATTTTTAGTTTTGTAGTTTTTATTTGCCTTCTATTTTTGAAACTTTGCCTTTGTCCACTTCTAACCCTTGAAGTAGCGTGTGGTTTCACTTCGAGTCCTTTGTCCATTTATAAGTGTAATACTTATAAAATATGTACGGTTTCAGCCCTCATCATTCTTGATATTTTTATACTTTGTCCTTGTGACATAATAAACTTCATTTATTTGTCACCTTCAGTCCCTGATCGTTCTTGTATTTTTATAATAAGTCCTTCTAGTAATTAATTCTTCATATGATTTGCCCAACTTTAGTCCTCCATCGTACTTGTTATTTTTACTTTCGGTCCGTGAGTAATAAATAAACTTAATATCATTTGACCTCTTTTAGCCCCTGAACTTCAACTCCTTTGTGTTCAAGTAATTAATTACGGCGTAACTAAATTGTTCAGTTACGCCGTAAGTCTTCATCAGCGTATGCTTATCCACTCCGTAAATTTCTCTACGGCGTAACTAAATTACCAAGCTACACCGTAGCCTTTATAATGTGTTACGGCGTAGTCCACGTACCAATTAGGCCGTAACCTGTAGTCAGAATATTTTTAGCACTTTTTGGACTTTTCTTGTATCTTTCTCGCTCTAACGCCTCATTTATCATGAAATGTACATATGAACAAATATGAACGAATTAAGTATAACAATAATACAAATGAGACCATAAACATGGGAATTTGATATATAAAATATTAGTTTAATTTGATGTTATCACTTCACCAACATAATTCCTTTACCCCATAACACTAACATTCACATTATCATTTCTAACACTTCTCCTATTGCTAACTGTTTGTCATTCATTCCCATTTGATCCATTATATCTATATAACAAAAAGCGGGTTATAAGCCCTTTTGTTGTTGCCCTTTGTTTTTGCCCTCTTCTTGGGTCGGTTTTTTGGAGCCTAATATGTAAAATAAACTTTGGTACCCGACCTTGACTGTTCACCAGAAATCACAACTTCTTCTTTCTCAAAGGATCTGATCGGACCTTACATCCATCGCCGTTTTACCAGAATCCGACCAAAAAAAAATATGTGTTACTGTAGTGCTACAGTTGCCTGTGAGGGGGTGTACAGTAACCATAATATTTTAATGAATGTGTGTTCTTTTGAGTGCCAAATGTTTACATCTACAGTAGACACTTTCCTTATATCCATATATTTGTTTGGGGAGTGTTTACAGAGTTTTAGATTAGTTGGATCAATTATTTTTAGATCAAAAGAGAGGCGATCCAGGGTTCTTGGTTGAACAGATAGCGGTGAACAAGCAATTTTAGGTGTGATATGGTAATTGTGTTTTTTATGTGTTTTTCTTTATGTTTTTGACATTTGATCTCATTTAATTAATAGCCTTAGATTGCTATAATTTATATGCCTCATTTAATATTGTGTTGTTATGGTGTTGATGTGAAGTCAGTTAATTAGCTTGGATTGGTGTTTAGATTGGTGATAAAAACTATTAATAACCCCTAGAATTTGCTAATACTCTAGGGGTGTTTGGATTGGTGATAAAAACTGCTAATTGGCTTATTGATATGTGAATTATTTGCATGATGACATTTGACTTAAAAGTTTTGCTAGGTGTGGGTTTGGCGGTGTCTTGGTTGGAAAAATCATGGTTTGCATAGGGTTTGCTGCCAATGTTGTTTTGGTTTATGGTGTTTTTCTGCTAGATATGAGGTGGGCTCATATCTTGGCAGGGCAACTCACTTGGTTTGCAGCCATGTCGTACACACTATGGGTGGCGAGGCAAATAGCTATGTTTGCAACCATGAGCAACAATATAGACTGCTTATTGTTTCTATCGATTTGTTGGTTACATTGTGATGCATTAGGCTTGCAGATGTGACCAACTTGCATGGAATGCAACGTATACTTCTTTGTAATTTAATTAAGAATGTTATCTCGAGGCTATGATGAGTTTTAATGGGTCATGTTAAAAATGAGATTCCCTGTATCTTGGCACGGTAGCCTATTAGATTTGCAGCTATGACGGGTGGGTCCATTCTTTCCTAATTGCTGCCCTATCTGAGCCTATATTTGAAAGCCTGATATCATGAACGTACGGGCAATGATGAACTTTCTGCGTATTAACTATTTCATGAGTGTGGCTAGCGCATTCCCGCAACTTGGCATGGTAACCAGGGCTGTTATGTAGTTGCAGCCATAGTGGGTGAGCCATTTTGCCCAAAGAAAATGCAGATCTGAGCCTCATCTTAGCGTTCATTAAACCTTCTTTACTAGCTTGGAAGAAACTACAAAAGGTATATTTCTTTTCTAATTTATCTCTTTCAGTATCCACATTTTGTGCTTATGGATTTAACTTTCCTTTTTTTTTACTGAATGCAGCTAATAGGCGGGACAAAACCCGTGTTATCAATAATAAGGAATTGGTCTGTAACATGCCAACTATGAATGGGTGATCAGTTTGTCTTGATTCTGAAGTTGAGTAAAATAGTTTTTTTATTCGCTTTTTCACTACTGTCTGTTCTTTGTACAATGCTGGGTACCTATTAATTTTGGTTTCAGTTTTGTGTCTTAATTTTGGGTATCATGTGGATTGATTAATTTTGGTTTGTTTGGTGTTTTGAAGGATATTAGGTTATGCGGATGGCTCGGGATGAAAGAAAATGGTTGGTTAGTTTTGTAACTATTGTTTGTGTTTAAGTCTTTTTTTTCATTAAAAAAATTGATTATGTTGTTTGGTGTTTTTTTACAGGAGATATGGTGAGTTTTCGTGGTTGACAATGGAGAACAAATTGCTATGCAGGTATGCAAAAAACTAATTCTGCTGGTAATCAAAGCTTGGAAAAGAATTCTGCTGCCACACATAACAACAATGGACAAACTCATTTAATGATTCAAGGCAAGTGTCGTTGTTACTTGGTATTTGACTGTTAAATACAAATAACAGTTTCAGTTATACTTATCCCAGGTAAATTAATATTGAAACGAGATTGTTTGTGATTTTATATTCTAATAGGCACATCGTACTATGATGAAAGTAGCAACTAGCAACAGGTTTCTTGCAGACCAAAAAAAAAAAAAAAAAAAAAAGTTTGGACTTAGAATCTGAAACCACAACTTATTTTGTATTATCACTTATTGGAATTTATTTATGTGTTAGGAGGAAATCGTGGGTCAACATTTTTCCCCTCTTAATTCATGTTGTTGAGTTGGGAAACTTGTCAAGATAGGTAATCTAAAATACATCTCAAAATACAGGTTCGTTTGGCTGACATTGGGTGCATCTAAAAATGTCATGTATTGTTTACTTAGGATTTTCATTGGCTCAAACCAAAATCATCATTAAAATATGATGCAAACAAAATTTAAAGACCTTTTCTTTGTTCCTGTTGTTTGTTCCATAATTATTATTCTGTTGCATTCATATACCTTTGTTCAGGTATACCAGGTTTTTCGGAAATGGGGCGGACGAGCGCAACAGGTTACAAATTCTTTCCTGGATGAGCGAAACAGGTTACAAATTCCTTCCTGGATTATTCCTTCCTGAAAATGGGACGGACGAGCGAAACAGGTTGCATTCATATACCTTTGTCCATGTATACCAGATTTTTGGCATGTTAGTGGTGACATAGAATTGGCCAGCTTGGTTGTTTAAGATGTAATCATTTTCTGAAACCCGTTGACATCAAAGGTCATACTTTCATAAAACGGTTTGAATTACTCTGAAGTTGTTTAAAATTGCTCTTAAAACTATTTGAATAGGATTATCGCCTCTGGAACTGACAATAGAATGAACTTAACGTTAGAATGGACTGTATCAAGTGATCAGTATAAGCTAATTATTTGTTTGTTTTTTTCAACAGCCTCTAAGAGTTAAAACTTATAATGTACCAACATCTTCCTGAAAACCAATTCTTTTCTCTAATTTTTCCACTAATTGTGGTAGGGATTTTACCAATGAAAGGTTGGATTTTGAATAGGAATACATCTCTTGGAGAAGTTTATTAAATTTAGAGGTGTCTGAACAAATTATCCTGTTTAATCTATGCATATTTGAATAGGAATACATCTCTTGAATCCTAAACTCACATCCGAAGAACCACCCTATTTATGTTTTAAATCTCAATCTAAATGCTTTAAGTTTGCAACCAAATGCCCCTAAAACTTTAGTTTTGCAGGCGATCCAAACACCCCTTGGAACTTTAGTTTTGCAGTCGATACAAACACACTCATCCTACTATAATATGACATACTTAGATAGGTGATTAGCTACCAATAGGAAAAGAAACAGGTCGTCGTCTTGGAATGGAGACCGACATGTACCCTTATCTGCATTATTAGGACAGCACAAAGATGAATCGATTGTTGCATTGCCTGTTGATCAATTGATAAAAAAGGTGATGCATTTGCTACAATATTCCCTGACAAGTTGTGTCTACCATAAACTTAACTTCCTTTGCTTCTAAATATGTAATACCTAGGTATGTGTTGACCGTAATGACCAATTAATTTGTTGTTGTCAGGGTTGTGCTGAAAACGTGCAAACAAGCTTATGGGGACCGTGTGTCACAACTCGTAATTTCAGGTCCTTTTTTAAATGTCGAAATTTCATTATTCATCTCGAAAAAGTTACTATTCATCAGTTACTATTTATAATTTACTATTCACCGATCACTATTCATCATTTTCGGAGTCAGTTTGAGATTCCGAGAAGTGTTCGAAAATTTTACTATTCATATGACACTATTCATTCCCGGAAGGAATTCACTATTCACGATTGTCGTTCATCATTTCGTAAATTTAGTTTACGGGTATTTTACTTTCGCGTAACCGGATTGGTTTAGCTGCGAATTTATGCATCACCAGTAGGGACACGTCATATAGACTGGAGTAGTCTATATATCATCAGTAACGTCATCAGCACTTCAGATCATGCACGGATATGCATTATTTCCATTTATGTATGCTTAATTTGTAATTAACGTTACCACTCAGTCTTTACTACTAACATATTTTAATACTCATTATAATAATATAAAATTTATATTATTAATTTACCTGGTGTTTTGAAACCATTTGCTATATTTTTTAGTAAACGTCTAAATTTCGTCGGATCACGATATTTCAACACGACAATTATTTTAACACCCGATTCTCATCAGGAATGTAATTTCATAATTTTAACAACGTCATCATACTTTATTTGGTACAGTTAAGCTTTATTTCTAGAAAACTCGGTACCCGGTAACACCTAAACTACATAATATTCAACATAATCTACACCAAAAGTCAAGGTTTCTTGCAAAATTCTTCTACCCATCACCATTTCCACGCCCCCCATTCCAATCACTTCCAAAATTGAAAAAAAGTTTACTTACTTCATTAATTGTTGTACTTGTTGTCCAATATATTTCCATAACTAGATATTACTCCATATCTCTTTATTTCTTCACATACAACTACAAGCAACAAAATAAAATCCTCTCATCTCTCCCACTCTTTGAGGTTCGGCCAAGGAAGAAAACCAAGGAAGGATACACAAATTTTCAAGATCAAGTGTCTAAACAAGTATTAGTATTAATCTAGTTAAGGTTTTGAAATAAAAACCTCAAGATTATTAAGTTTTCTTGCTCAAAAATCATCAAAACTTCAAGTAAGCTTCAAGTAAACTTTTTAATCTTTTCATACTTTCATTTGGTGTATTTTCAAGTCATAGTAGTACATCATGCAAATATATATGTTATATATACCACTTTATACAATAATACTCTTTAATCTTATATCTATAATTTTTATTAGTAACTTCAAGAGATCCACCAAGATTGGTGATATTTAGGAACCCATGACACCCTAAGAAGGTGTATGGTAGGATTGAGTAATTGTGGAGTTGATTTAGAGTAGTTTGGTTAAGATTTGAACAAGTATTAAACTAGAAAATCTATTTTTCTCACTATTAGAAAAGTTGTTGTCCATTTTTGTAAAATACAGAAAACTCAGGGGTTTCCGGGTAACATTGGGTTAGAGATTCAGGAAATACTTTCAAAAACGAAGCTTTGGGCGAAAGAACGGATTAAAACGAGTTTATAACGAAGGAGATATGGTTTTTGCAAGTTTAACGACGAAAACTATTTTCTAAAAATGTAACTTGCTGTTGGACGAATTTCAACGGACAAAAAGAGGCGTTAGACGTAATCTATAGGAGCCGACCTACTGAAAATATATTAGTATATATTAATACGATTCCGGGAATATAAAGAACGTAGAAAACGAGCTTATAACGACCAAGATACAAGCGTTTGAATTTTAGACAATTTTAATATTTTCCTTCAGCCCAACACTTAAGAAAATTTTCCATATTTGGGTGACTATAAAGTGTTTACGGTCACTCATATTGATTAATCCAACAATACTTGTGCCTAATTTGTCACACATATTCAGGTTTTGGTCACTCTTTTTCAATCACAAAGGTCACGAACTCAACAATGTCACCATATGCCACCTACGGTGGCGTGACTTTTGGTGACACACAAAAAAAACGTGTGTTACTATATGCATATCGTCACACATTTATGGCGTGACCAATACCACTTTTAGTACCAGTGTTTCATAAGTCTTATCACACATAGATATGATGATCCTATCCAGGATGATAGGATTACCGATCCTACCAGCAATTCTACCAATTCCTTGCTTCAAGAGGTACATTAAAGATTTTGACCTAAATAGGAACTTTAGTAGGTTCAGGCTTTGCCATGCATATTCCTGCCTCCCATTTCTAAATAAAGAAAAGTTTGCTATCCATAAGCCATGGCCCAATTTCAAGAACAAATTGCATTCCTTCTTCAGACTTGAATTTCAAGAAATATAACCCGCATTCATTCAAAATAATTTCATCTAGATGATATGCCCTCCCCATTCTTCTAAGATGACCCAAAATCTCCCTATGACTCATGTTCATTCCAACAAAATACCCCACCAAGGTGATACACCAATTCTTACTACCCTTCTCAATCATAGGATCAAGATCAACTACCTCTTTCCTTTGCTCATTTACATCAACAAGGATGAGCCTAAGCCTATTAATACTACTAGAGCTTAAACTTTGAACAACATTTGTAAATGATAGAGGTTTAACAACATAATTACTCTCCTTCATCACATTATCATTCATAACCTTAACTCCATCAATATTACTTAGTGCTACTTAACTTGTCCATTTTTCAACATTATTAAAAGAATAAGCAGCATTAGCCTTACTCCCACCATCACATAAAGTCTCACCCTTCTTCAAAATCCTAGGACTACTTCTAGAACATAGAATGGGATTCTCAGTCACAAGCATAGGTATGTCCCAAATATTAATACTAGTATTCATAGCCTTATCATTACTAGATACATTGCCCTCCGGAATAACAACATTAACATATTTATTAAAAACATCACTTACCACAACCTTCTCAGATACATCATTAGCTTTCCTTTTAGACACAGGCTCCCCAATACTTCTAGAATCCAAGCTCTCAGTATCTACACTTGAACCCACATCACCATCACTATCATTTCCATCATATTCAACATCCTCCATACCTGCCGCAACTTTACCACCCTTACTACCAAACTTATAAGTAGTCTTTTTAAAACTTACCGACTTATTAATAACATTAGCTTGCTTATTTTTGTTCTTCATAGCACTAATTTGATTCCTAGTAGATCTTGTAGGCCGAATCACATCATCTGATTCCTTAGGCGGAGGAACCAAATTAAGGTTTATGTTGTCGATAGTATCGAATCTTATCTCCAAAAGCGATAGGACGACAACAAGTACAAATACAAAAGGAAGTATTTTACTCAGCAAGGTGGGATCGAGAAACTGGAGGAGATCAAGAACAAGCGTCCGAAGAACAAGACGGCTGAGGATTTGGCAGAACAGGTAAATTTCAGGATCGACACTTTATTAATAATAATAATAATAATAATAATAATAATAATAATAATAATAATAATAATAATAGTAATAATAATAATAATAATAATAATAATAATAATAATAATAATAATAATAATAATAATAATAATAATAATAATAATAATTCATTTTTATAATATTTTTTATTATTTATAATAAGCTGGCGAAGCACTGGGCAGACCCGAAGAATTTGAAGAGAAGGGAGACCAACAGGCATAACCGGCTCAAGAATCCGAGTGCTAGTCTTCATGGGTCGCATTCCTTAGCTATTATACGCGATAACTTCGTAAGACACTTTTTAATTATTTCATTTATATATATAGTGTTGGGTGAGTCGTTATTGATTTTATTTATAAACAGTTGAATCAACCCACCGACTCCGTGGATGGTAGAAACTTGATCCCGCTTTACAGACACAACCATATGATAGGCGATGTCTGCGAGTCTGCAGTGTCCGAGGATAGATACGTAAGTATAATTTATTTCCAAAAACTCATGCACATTAATGAAATATAATAAATCACGGCTTATATATTACTTTTCTTGTTTTTTTTGTAACTAAACAGAATCAGATGATACGGATGTGGACAAAGAGCACCTCCGAGGGGACGACTATGTCTGACTTCGATATTATATGCCACGTGATCAGTGGTAAGTAGCGAGGTCACGTTCCTGGCATGGGTCGAGTGTTAGCCAGAGGTGGTGTTCAGACAACCCTCAGCGTCGAGAGAGCCCGTGAGCAAGCCTCCTCTTCCTCAATCCAGGAAACCGTTCAGAAGTAGACCCAGGAGCTCTCCACATAAAGGACACAGCTTGATGTGTTGTTGGAGAGGGCAAGGAGTCAGCCGGGTTTTCCCGAGCAGCTAGCGACTCAGACGAGGACTTCGATCACATTTGGCTTCTTAAGGTGAGTCTAGAGGTACACAAGAGGGAAGTGGGGGCATTGGGGGGAACTCAGGAGTAGCGTATGGGTTGTTTGGGTCGGTTTATATATGTCGTTGTAGTGGTTATGGACAAATTTATGGATATTTGATGGATTAGTATGTGTTTATTTAGATTATGTGTTAGGATTCCCGCTAAATGGATTACACGTATAGTTTTGGACCATTTGCGGATGACTAGGTTAAGTATACTTTTGTAAAACAATTTGCGGATAATCATGTGATCACGGTTTTTGAACTGTTTTGGCGATATTGTAGCGTTTTGGTTATATATGATATTATGTTTAGAGATTTGATGATGTTGTAGCGAAATTTGTGATGTTGTAGTGGTTTATGGTATATATACTAGTGCAGATCTGCTTGATACAGGTTACACGTTATTGTTTAAATTTTTTCCGGAAAAATTCTGGAAAAAAAATCTAGAAATTACCCATTTTGAAGCAATATGCTGCAAAATGAGTTAGACCCTTTTGGCGGAGACATGTCCCCGCCAAAAGGTAAACACATATAAGATGGTTATTACTTTTGGCAGGGACACATCCCCGCCAAAAGTAGGGTGTCTTACTTTGGATTCCTCTTTTGGCGGTGACATGTCCGTGCCAAAAGAATGGCATTTTAGTTTATATTCCTCTTTTGGCGGTGACATGTCCCCGCCAAAAGGGTAGCACTTTACTGTGGACACACCTTTTGGCGGGGACTTGTCCCCGCAAAAAGATGTGTTCACTTAATATAATCAGTGTTTAAAAGACTAATTACATCAGTGAATACTTTTGACGGGGACACGTCCCCGCCAAAAAGTAGTGCCCCGCTGGCATTGTTTGACCAAGCCAAAATGCTGTGGGACCCACACGTCCCCACCAAAAAGGTGTCACTTGGTAGTCAAAAGGTATCAGCGAGGAGGTATTGGCGACAGACTTTTGGCGGTGACATGTCCCCGCCAAAAGGTATTGGCGGAGAGAAGTCCCCGCTTAAAGCCTTGAAATGTCCCCGCCAATACCGGTGTATATTGTAGTGCCTAAAGATGCCGAAAAATATAAATAACATTTTTAGATATTATTTCAATTAACATCCCAAATTGTAGCCAAAAGTTTTTTAAACAACTCAACATATTCTATTAACAACTTTGATTGGATTGAAATAATTCGAATATGGCGTTATATTATAAGTGGATTGAATGTTTTTTTATTTAGTTTCAAAATTAAAAAAGAAAAAAAAAAGTTCACAAAAAGTACAAATTTCTACAGTAACTCTACATTGTTAGTTAAGGTTGAAAAAAATTTGAAAAGGACAAAAAAAAAATGTTTGGACAAAAGTACCATCGTGTGATTTGCACGTGAGGTACGAGATAACGAGAAAAGCTAACGACGTTAGCAAAATTGGACCACCCATGTAATTTATTCAATATATTGGACTAACGATGCAAGATTTTGCGTTTTTGGATGTCGTATGAATCTGGCCATACCTCAGGGATTAACGGTGTGATTTACACGATCTATATTCCAATAGAAGTAAAGAACTATATAGATATTTAGTAAGAGGCAAAGGAGCCATAACGCAAATCTTGCGTTAATCCTACATGGCACAAAAACAACGCACGTTACCAAGTTGAAACCATTTCCTACCCTTGTGCGTTGGTGTTGCGTTGAGCTCCAAGTTAACGCAATAACTTGCGTTGTAACGTGCACTGTAGATTCTTTCTTGTACAAAACAAACCCCCAGGCTTCCAAAGAACAAGGTAACGGCTAGTTTGTGTGGGGAAAAAAAATCAATTGTTACCGTTTGAAGGTAACGGCTAGTTAAAAAAAAAAAAAAAAAAAAAAAAAAAAAAAAAAAAATCACCTTATTAATCAACAACAAGAAGAAATGTATACACAACATATTCTCACACACAAAAAAAAATAAAAAATAAAATAAAATAAAACTCATACACTCATATTCTCACAAAATCAAAACATTTCGGGCCGAGACGATGCAAGTTTTTTAAATTTGATGGGTATTGTAAATGCTAACGCTAATCCGAACGACGGGTCTTCTTCAAATCCTAACCCATTTGCTAGCTTGACACCCGAACAACAACAACAATTTATGTTTATGTGGCAACAAAATAACGTGGAGCAACAAACACCGCCAACACCACAAACCCAATAATCACAAGCGGCTAGTGTGGAAGTGGAACCCGAAGCTACGTCTCCACGCAAAACCAAACGTGGAGGTAAACGTGCTGCAAAACCAAAAAAAAGGCAAAAAACAACTAGTCGACGAGGGGTTTGATGAAAAAAATCCCGACGTAAGCACGACTACATTACGTTGGACACCGGAAGAAGAAGTTTTACTTGCCGTGTGTTGGGTGGCCGTTTCCGAGGATAGGAATGTTGGAGTTTCTCAAAAGGGCATCGCTTTTTGGTATAAGATTATGAACGAGTTCAACCGGCAAAATTTTCAAGTTCGTAACAAAGATATGCTAACAAGCAAGTGGCATTCGTTGAATGCAAATTGCCAAAAGTTTCAAGCGGTTTACAAACGTGCCGTACGTTTGAAAAAAAGTGGTGAAAATGAAGTTGATGATATGATGCACACTAGAAAAATGTATTGTGACGAGCATAAAAATATACCGTTTACTCAAGAAGAAACGTGGTTAATTTTGAAGAAGTCTCCAAAACGGGACGCGCCGGAACCGATTGACTTAATCGGAGACGTCCCCGGTCAAAGCAACCAAGAGCTATTTGGTGATGATGTACGTCCACGTTCGGCCGGGAAACAAAGAAAAGCCAAAAAAACAAAAGTCCAATACGTCGGCTAGCACCGGGGGAAGTGCGACAAGCAACTTGGAATCTATGACAAACGAGCTTCGACTTAGATGGGAAGCGGCCCAAATGGCGTACGACACGACTAGAATGAAATACGAGACGACTATGCGTTTGGAGGAATTTAGATTTCTCGGTATGAAAATGAGTGAAGTTGATCCGAACGAGGCGTATTTTATCAAGCAGAAAAACAGAGAATCAATGATAAATATAAGTTGACACATCCACCACCCCCGCCAACCAACGAGGACGAGGAGTAGTTTATTTCGAATGTTTTATTTCGTATGTTTGTTTTTAATTGTAATGTTTGTATTTCGTAATGTAATGTTAGTTTTATTAATAAAATGTTTGAATGTTTAATAATTGAATTTGTTGATGGTAGAATTTAAAAATTTGTAAAAAGTGGTTTTATTTGTTTTTATGATTTTCTGGTGTTTTTTTGGTATTGTGTTATTTAATGTTAAGCTGATGTGGCGCTGAGTTATTTTTCAACTTAAGTTATGGCTCCCTTTGCTTTAAGAAGTGTTGGTCTATAATGATCAACTCGATAGATGTACGGAGTAATTATGTATGCGAATAAATAGTGACATTTGACCATTTCCGATGCCGTTGGGTCTTGAAGTGAAACCCAAATGATGTTTTTTTATGCTATAATCTCAAATGCACATACCTGGTAAGATGGACAACAAGTCAGAGCCGTGTAGGCAGAAATTAAAAATGATCACCCCAGAAAGTGATCAAATAATAAGATACAAACATAACACGATTTGATAATCACGCTATGCACAAAATTTAAGAGACTGTAAAACACCCTCTAATCTCAGAAACTGTAGTTCTTACATACAAAAATAACACGATTTGATAACTACTCTATGCACATTCAAATCTCCATAAATCATCTTATTGATGTCAAAAACCCTATCACATTGATCTTCAACTCATAGTTTCCCATAGCATGCTGCTGTTCTAGAATTTTATTAGCAGATTTGACAACAGAGTGGTTCCGTTTATCTATATCAATCATCTCAAGTGTGGGGATTTCCCCTACTTCCTCTGGGATACCATTAAGGTAGTAGCATTCTAGCAACACCAATCTTGTAAGACAGGGAAAATTGGTGCTATAAGCTTCCCATTGATGGATATCAAGGTTCTGCAATTTCAAGAACTTCAGTTGACGAAACTGCCCTTCTCCCGTGTCCCATGTGGGTCCTTCGAAGGCATAGTTTAGCAACTTGAGAATTTCAAGATTAGGCAATGATTGAATTGTTGACATACTAAACCAAGGAAGACGACATCCTGATAAAGTTAGTTTTTTTAAGGTTAGGGGGAAACTAATATACTCCTTTGATAACATTGATTCCGCTTGCAGAACTTCCGGCTGGATCACCTTTAGAGTTTCAAGGTGGTCTAGTAAGGAAAAGTTGGGGAATGCATCATCTTTTTTATCTTCGTAAACAGCACACCCGAGCTTCCTGACATTAGGAATCCTTTTCAACATACTTTCAGCTCTACCGTGTAATTTTAACATAGAAATAGTTTGCAAGTTGAAAAAAAAATCAGAGGTGGATGGGTTGTGAATATCAGGAATAGAAATGATCATTTCAATCCACATATGCCTTAAGTTTACCATCTTTGCGATGTTTTCTGGTAACTTCATGAAACCAGAATAATTTTCTTTGAGAATGAGGGTTTGAAGGTTCCATAGGTTACACACCGACGAAGGGAGCTTTGTGACCTCAGACCAAAGTGCTAAGTGCCTAAGATGAATAAGTAGTTCTAAAGCGAGAGGAACAATAGGTGTATGAATAGTTAGTAGGTCGAGTACCCTTAGAAGTAGAAATGGATGAAAACACCTCTGAACTCCTAAACTGAAATACCATTCCTTATTAAAACACAAAAAGGATCGAATGTGAGGGGTAGAATGGTGTGAAGAGATTTCAGATAAAACTCCAGAGTCTGCAAATAGACGGCGTTGCTGGCCTGGAATAAACTTAGAAGATGAAAGGTAACCTGACCTGGATATTTTCTGGAAAAAGTTTTCTTCCGCAGCCTTTCTCAAACAGAGCTCCCTTAAAAGATCATGAATACGACAAGCCTTGACCCCACCATTTGACCTTCTTTTTGCAACAATCAATAGGCTTCTATCTATCAGTTCCATCAAGTAATCTTCAGCCACTTCCTCCAAAAGCTTTTCACCATCTTCGTGTATAAATCCCTCGGCCACCCATAACCAGATCAATCTTGTCACTGGGATCTTACAATCTTCTGGGAAGCCTCCTACATAGAGAAAACAGTTTTTCAAGTGAGGAGGCAAGTGGTCGTAACTCAAAGCCAGTGTGTCCAAGTATCCTTTCGGGTCGCCAACAATGTATGAGATTACACTTTCCGCAACTTTTTCCCACACACATGTACTCTTCTCACCTTTTACTAGAAGTCCTGCTATGACAACCACAGCTAGTGGTAGTCCTTGACATTTTTTAGCAATTTGCATTCCAGCTTTGATCAACCTTTTTGGGCAGTCATCTTCCGGAAACACTTTCTTGCTTAATAACTCCCAGCTCTCCTCTATGGTCAGAAATTGTAGATAGTGAGTGAAACCGTGTGGATTTGCATACAATGAAATTTCAGAGAGGCGAGTGGTTAGCAAGATTCTGCTGCGGGTGTTATCATTTGGGAAGTACATTTTCAAATCATCCCATGCCTTAGCACTCCATAAGTCATCGATAACAATTAGATATCTTTGGCCTTTCAAGCTCTTGTACAACAATTCTGAGATTTTCCCAACCTTCAACTTATAAATTTCTTCAGGTGCTTGTTTTCCAATGGATGTCAAAAGGGAAATTAACAAATCCTTCTTACTATATGCCTGGGATACTGAAACCCATGCACGGACATGAAAATGATAGACGATAAACTGATCACTGAATACTTTTGTTGCCAATGTAGTCTTACCTAGACCACCCATACCAACAATGGAGATGATGTCTAATTGCTTTTGATTTCCTGTAAGCCTCTCCACTAAAACCATTGAGTCATCGTCAAGGCCCACAATAATTTCTTCTTTTAGTACTGCACTAGTTATATTTCTCCTAGGCAAAGTTACAACGGTTGGCTGCAGGATTTCAGTTTGTGACTGCATCTTCTTATCCATAAATTCCTTTTTAATGGATTTGATCTCTTCCACAACACTATCAAAATTCAGGGATTGATAGGTGCAGATGGCACCACACATCGTAATGTTGGTGTTGTTTCTGATAAAACTGTTGGTCAGAAATAGATCAACAATCTCTTCGGCAATATTCACCACATTTCTAAGCCTTCTCGCCAATCTTCTATCTCTATCTAAGATAACAAAGGTTTTCAGGGACTCGATTTCCTGATACAGAAATTGGAACTGAGGCTGTTTGTCTTGAACAAACGGGTTGTCCATCAATGGAGGTCTATCAGAGCATAGTAGCTGCTTCAAGTTCTCCATCAATAATTCTAGACCAATGTTTGCCATCTTGTTTATTTTTATTTTTTGTATTTCTCAATACTAAAAAGTACTAATTTATAAGGAGGCCTTTTCCTTGAAAGATCAAATTAGATTCTTAGTGATAGGAACTTGTTACAAGTAATTTAGTCTATTTTTATATATTATCAGCTATGATATTTTTTGTTAAACCTTTTCCCTGAAAGATCTTAGATTCTTAGTGATAGGAACTTGTTAATTATAAGTATTTTAGTCTATTTTATATATTATCAGTTATGATATTTTACGTTAAACGGTTATAGGTTTCTCAAATCAGTTGATGTGTGCTTGAGTCAGAAATAGACTAGTACACGTAATTAACAGCTAATATTTTGTTATACACATTGGATGATGCTTACACAATGTTTATATAATCCCAGTTGAGTCCTGACAAGGAAGCGAAGACAAAGCAAACAAAATATGGCAATTTCTTGGTAAGTCTCTTGTTTGGTGTTGATTTTTTCTTTATGCTCGTCTTTCTTAGGAATTTACTTGATTATATATCAAAACAGTAATCAAATTTTTTAGTTTAGTTCAGTTTAGACATAAATGGATCTTATAAGGATCAAATGGTATTATTCCCTATAAGACACTGAAATTTTGTATTCATATATGCATCCAAAGGATTCTCAAAAGTATTCGTATCTGCATCTAGACAGATGCTAAGTGGATTCGGAATTTTCATGTTTTAAATTAGAATTACCCAGGTGTCTAAGAGTTATATGAAAGATTACAAAGATATAAAACAAACAAATATTGTTGATGAAAATTTGAATTACAAACAGACCAACCAAACTTTATTTTGAAACCCAAATAATGTACTAATTATCGAAAATCTTCAAGTGGTGCAAAGTTTCTGTGGTTAAAAGTAAAAGTTGACACGGCATTCAAATATGTGTAACTTATATTTCGTTTTCCTATGATATTTTGCACTAAAAGAATTAACATCAGTAAGACATCAGTATAAATCAAAGAAGTTTTTGGAACAATTATATTCCGAATACAGATGGCAGATTATTCTCACGTACATGCTCCATTTTCCAAATGAAAATTGTAACAATCCTTCTTTATGTGATGTCTTATTTAATTGCCTAAAATGTCTGTTTTTTCTCAAAGGTTGAATTAGTATGCAGGTTGCCATCATTACACATTATCATTCTATTACCTATGGTCCATATGTTTCCTTACTTTATTCATTGGACAACTTTTAAGACGTGTATGTGAGACAAAGTCAAGAACTCATCATGAAATGTTACTACTAATTTCAAATGATCCAGTTTTATTCATTTTATTTCAGTTACTGAAGAACACTTTTTTGCTGAAAGTTAAAGTATTCAAAAGAGGGAGTATATGATATCTAAAAGCTGCAGTCCTTTAGGAAATGTTATCTTTAGGTTCTATTTGGTTGCACATATAATTTGAAATTTAACCAAATATAATACTGCTAACTAAAGATTTCTGGCCTGGTTAACTTGTAACTCTATGATAACCTTCTCTAAAACAAACGATGTATTTATAAAATAAAGCAAATTTGTCTCATAGATGACTAGAGACATTGAAACAGGGACGGATATAGGATCTCTAAACTGATGTTTTCAAGTGACCAAGCTAGTCTTATCAGTTGCTCCTTTCATACGAGTTCCTTCTTCAACATCTGATATCTTGTCAAGGACGATATACTCGTCTTTAACACAAAGGGATCCTAAACCAACAACTACAAATCTGGTTAATTAGTGGCAATATTGTATGTATCCGTCTGTATGAATCTGATTTATGAACAAGTACTTTAATATTAGTGTAAATAGACCTTATAAAATTTGTGTTTCCGCCACAAGGGAGCGAGTGTTGATTTATTAATTTGTATTGATTGACTAGAGAAGATTGAGGAGCTTTGTATCTTGGTAACCAAATGGCCTTCTGTGCTTTAGGTATTTTGAACATTGAAGTTTTCCATTTGTAGATGATGTTCTTTATCGGGTAGAAAAATATCAGAAAGTGAGCCAAATTCTAAAAAATCCAAGAAAACATATGTAATAATAAAAGAAATCACTAACATAACATGGGTGTACAAAATCAAAATAAGGGCAAAATTTTTACGGAAACCAACCCCTAATAAGAGTTCGGATTATTCGGGTTGTGCTCTTACATATGTGTTCTCCATCTTCATTGTCATTTTCTTTCACTTATATTTATCACGTTCATGCCTTCTTTTTCCTTTAATTATTGATTCTTCATTACCTATATTCTTATAGTATGATCATATATTTAAAAAATAAAATAAAATAAAAATAAAAAAATAAATAAAAAAACACGGTGGAAGCAATCTTAGATGGAACATGTAAAATATAAGCGAGTGCTTTTTTTAGTTAAATGGTCAACAGGACCGTCCTATTGATTTGAGGGCCCGGTGCGAAATCACAAATGAGGCCTTCATATTCCGAAAAGTTAATTATTATAGAAAATAAAAAGTTCTTTGATATTACGCAAAACATTAACAAAAGTCAAATTCTACGCTATTAAAAAAAACTACAAATATTTAGAGCGTTACTTGAGCACAAATACAGCTTTACTCTACAAAAGATTCAATATACTTATTTCTTGAAGAGTGCCATTCTTTTAGCTAGCAAAGTTGTCGATCAATATTTCATAATTAACATTTTCTAATATATCATTCTCAATAGCTATCAATGCTAATCCATTAACTCTCTCTTGTGACATTATAGACCTCAAGTAAGACTTCAACAATTTTAATTTTGAGAAACTTCTTTCTGCAGATGCCACAGTGACCGGAATAGTCAATAATACTCTATACACGATTATTGCATTAGGAAAACAATCTACCTCCTTCAGATATCTTAGAACTTCAGTTGGCCCCATACTGTTAGGCAATTTTTTTTAACAGCCTTAACTCCATGTATAACTCATCTGCATCTTCTATTTTTTTACTATGTTTTTGTTATGTTTTTAGGTGGAGTTTGTTTTCTATTTTTTGTGTCGCTGGCCCATATTTAATCAAAGTCTTTCACTCTTTTTGTATGTGGCCCAAACTTTGTCTTATTTTTTTTTATGTAGCCCCGTTCAACTTTGATAATATTTAACAAAGACGCTAAAAATTCAAAACATTTATGTATAAAAACTAAAAATATAAATAGATATATACTAAATTGGGGGCCCTTTAAAAGGGGGCCCGGTGCGGTTGCACCACTTGCACACCCTAATCGCCGCCACTGATGGTCAAGGATATGAAAGTTCATTTTGACATGACTGTAAGGCATAAAGCTGTTTTTGAGTGTCTACGCGCACCACATGCTCAGGATTTTCTACTAGCTATCCCCATAGACGGGCTAGGTCAACATATGTCACCAGCGGAATATCGTACTATCCTTAAGTATCGTCTTATGATTCCATTTTTCCGGTTGATGAGATATGCCCTGTTTGTCACAAGACATGTTTGGATTACTTTGGGAAACATGCAGTTCATTGTAAAGAACTCCCGGGCTTCAAGTACAGACATGATTTTGTTAGAGACGTCCTTTTTTATATAAGTAGGCGTGTCGGGATCTCTGCCAAGAAAGAAGCGCCTGTGAAATTTTTGACGGACCCGTCAGATGGAAGATCTACATTGAGACTGGCTGACATTTTAGTTTTTGGATGGGTTGGAGGAAAACATGCTTGTGCGGATCTGACTAGGGTTTCTCCTCACGTAGGGTTGAGTAGTCAGGGTTTTATAGCTAGACATGCCGCTTTGAAAGCCGTCTTGTGCAAAGTGACAAAACACGAGAAAGCATGCATTGAAAATCATCATGTTTTTATTCCTTTCGTGTTTGATACATATGTTTTATAGCTTGTTGCTCGTTTGTCTTCAACCACTATGTAAATTCTATTTTGATGAAAAAAAAAAAAAAAAAAAAAACTCATTTCTAGTTGTTCTAAATGCTGAAGAATTTGTAGTCCCCCACTTGATTGGCATGAAATAACTTGGAATTTATATAATGGCAGTGAGAGAATTACCCTTTAAATATATCTTCTTCATCCAAACTTGGAAATTTTATAGGGTTGGTTGGTACTGCATATGGTAGTCAAAGTGCTTCACCTTTGGTTTGCAAGGATTACTGAACTAGAAAGTCAAATGCTTGATGAGAAGGTTGTCCTAGTGAGTGATAATGGGAAGCCGCTAAGACTTTATAAATCAACGCTTCCTAGTTTTGAACAGGTTGTTGATCTGGATAATACAGATAGTGATGATGAAGTGCTCGAGGTCTACGTCGAAATTGCTACTTATATGGCATCTACGAGTTCCAAGGTTAATGAAATCTCTAAAATTGGTGGTGGAGTGGGTAGGAAGAGTTTATACGAACAATTGAAGGACGAGAGACCTATGATGAAAAACCATATGATAATGACGATTTTGATGACTGTGGCTTAACTGAAGCCCAAATGGAGTTTGCAAATGCTTTTGACATTAGTCTCCGTGATCAAATTAAATACGGTTTTTATTAGGTCCCATAAGTTTGGCATGTCATTATTATGCTAGTTTAGGTGTTCAGCATAGTTGGAGCATTTGTTTGCCTTTTTGGGCTGAGATTTGGGACTCACCCACATCCGTTGTAACTTATTTATTTTTTTTGGCATAATAATATTATTTACCATAGGTGTTGAAGTACTGCATATTGAAATATTTACCTAAACATTATGCAAATTTCATTTGTCTGTGTTTTTATATACTACATACAATGCATTATATTATCAATTAGTTTGTCTATTACTTAGTATAGTACATTTATGGATAATTTCATTTCATTTGGACACCAAGCAAACCGTTCTTAGGGCATAATTTATTTTTTTTCCAAATCGATGCCCATAACATGATTTCATACTGATAATTATATAAGTTAAAAAAAAGAAAAAAAAAAAGAAAAAAGAAAGAAAAAAGAAAGAAAAGAAAATAGGTTGATGGTTGACCCATCCAGACCCGGACACTTTTGTACCTTTTTGACCCATTATTCAATCTGTCTAAAGTTTAACCCACCATTTTGACCCATTATTCAACCGGTCTAAACAGCCGTTTTACCACCCTTGAAAAAGACCACACCAACTTTATACAAAAAAGATACATGGAACATATTCTTACAATATGAATTGTGTATGTATGTTTAAGATACTATAAGCACATATGTGCACATTCACCAAAAAGGACATTTGCAAACTATTTATTGCATAAAAGATCAAAGCTTACAACTCTTATACACATGTTACAAATAGTCGGATAGGTAGCATGTATAACTTTATATGTTACATACATGCATACACTTCCATACATGAGCAGAACATAAAAGGAAAATATTAACAATATAATCTGTGAGTAAGAGTTGGTTTGTGTTTGCTTGCAGTGAATTTCATTAAAAAATCAGAGCAGAAGAACAATAGCTTACCAATAACAGTGTGGATGGGATTCATGGAAATTTGATTCTTAATGGCATAACCAATCAAACTTTTCGTATTCGTACACGCAAAATCAGACGACCATTCGCAAAGATCTTAAAATGATCGAATTGCCATGCTGCAACACACGAGTATGTCGTCTAGTTATATAAAAGATGTCATGTAGTATCATGGTTCAAAAGGAAAAGATAAATAGCAAAAACAAATAACACATACATTCAATCAAGTTGCCGCTATTAAACCATCTCTAAAAAGAACTTTTTGGCTATATACTAACAATCATAAACAACCTAGAAATAATAGTTAGCTTATCCTCATATACAGCTAATTCACAAAATCTATGCAACAACGACACCATGTTCTAATATCAGATGGATATACTCCGCAGTCTGTACCATGAACATGACTAATTAATCTCTACAGAAAAGACAGTAGATAATAATAATAATAATAATAATAATAATAATAATAATAATAATAAAAAAAAAAAAAAAAAAAAAAAAAAAAAAAGCTGAAGGAAACAGGTTACCTGTATATTCTGGCATCCATTAGCTCTATATATTTGGGCTTCTCGCTAGCCTAACGACTCAGGTCTCTCCTCTTCCAGCCAATCCTCCTTGTCATCTTATGCCGTTTGTACTTCAGTTGAGCCTTTTTATTGTGGATTTAGTTTTACTCGACACCTCATCCTCAAATAGATTAGTCTTAAGACGCTAGCTTTTCTCAAAGTTGGCACTGACTTCTTAGTCTTATTTTTTGATCTAGTTTTGGACAACACTTCATTCTTACCGGGTTCTTTAAGCTTGGGAGGAATGTCACGAACTTTATACTTTGGTTTATCCTCCTCAAGTTGATCTTCCAACTCTTTTGGTTGCCGATCTTTTTGAGAACTACTTGGGTCATGTGCATATGTTAAAGTTATGGCGATTGTTGGTCCATCAAGATCTGTGTTCTTTTGTAAACTTCATAGTTTAGCTCGCTAACTAAAAACAATTGAACAAATCCATGGTTCTAAATATACTGAAGTGACATCAACCAATTCAATATGTATATAGTTAATATCACTTATATCATATAAAAGTTGAAAAAGATGTTTCTACAAAATTGTAAAAAGAAACTCGGAGATTTTTGAAGATCTGTTGGCTGTTATTGAATGAGAAATCGTATGATGAATTTGATGGGAAAAACCTGGAGAATTGAGTGTATATATGGTGTGAAATCGGTTTATGTGTTTCTAACAATTGTAATATAATACAAATTCGTATTTGTATTGTATTTGGGAGTCTGTATTTTTTGCTAAAATTTACATTCTAGTCCTAAAAAATAAATAAAGTTAAAAAAAAAAAACAGAACTTACAAAACACATCAACAGAATTGCAAAACACATCATATTGTATTTGTGTTCACTGTAGCAAAACACATCCGAGCATCAAATGCAGTTGCAGTAGGATTATGAAGATAATGGGTCAGCCCATGGTGGTGCTGAAAAAACTGGCACTGCTGTTCTCATAGTGACTGGTGGTGCAAGCCCATGGTGGGGTGTCCTGTATTGGCTCATTGGAATGTAGGCGAGAAAACGTGGGAGCATGGGACGCTTTTGATGGACTGATGGTGATGAGGACGATGAGGGTGATGGCTCATGTGCTGCAGGAGTTATCGGTCTTTTTTGGGTAGGTGCTGGAGAAAAGTAGAAGTATTTTAGACGTGGTCAATGGAAGTCATTGAGGGCTAGGTGGTCGTGCTGCAGGTGTTGTGAACATCTTTTTAAAAGGTATCGGGTGTTGAGTGTAGCTACTGGTTCCACCAATCTTTTGTTTTGACCGGTAGTTCAAAAGGGCTCTTGCAATTCTTATTTGTTCTTGTTCGTAGTTGTTCTCTGGTTCCCTCGATGAACTTGCATCTTGTTTCGCCACTGCCCAAATAAAAAATCCAATTATAAAAAAGAATTAGTTTCTTTGAAATTAATAATCAAATTCTAAGCGGCTTACGCACATTGTTTGAGAGACGACCAAGCTACAACGCAAAAACAATCCATTAATTAGCAAACACTATCAAAATGTACATCAGTGGTCATTGAAACACTATTAATTACAACCCATTTTCATACAGCTAATCATCGAATACTATTAAGTACAGTCACTCACTTTCAAAATGCACATCGGTGGTCATTGAAGATAAAATTTTAAGTAGATGCAAACACTATCTCGAATAACCCCTGATTCTCTTACTTTAGTTAAGGATGAAAATTGCTCTATTCTGATTAGATCCAAACACTCTTAAACAATCTCAAACACGTCCTTATCAAACAAAATTGTAGTGTACAATGGGAAAAGATTGGACTTGAAGGGCAAAAATTACATTCAAAAGCATTTGCAGGTATAATAAGCTGTTCTAAATAAGCTAATCCAAACACCACCTAATTTTCAGCCAGACACTTGTTCCAGGCTCTTGTATTTCTTTGAAACTTAAGTAGCATTTAAAATACATACCAAAAATTATAAGAATCCAAACTTTACCAACAATCAAAATCTAATTTGGTCATCTAAAACTTGATACACAAGTCAAACAAATCTTATAAGTTGGGAATCTAAGATAAAACCTAACAAACACGGTGTTGAAGCAACAACAAAGATAAGAAGAACTAAGAAGAATCAACTATAGAGTATTACCTCTATAAAATTGATTGTGTGTATCAATTGAATCAACCACGTCAGTTTCTTTGTAGCGTTTGATTTCCTCAAAGTAATGATAAACCTATGTGATGTTGTACAAACTAACACTCAGTTCTCGAGTTGGAAAAGAATTGGAAAGGGAAGGAAATTGACAGTTTTTGTGTTCTCCAGTTTTTTTTAAGGAAAGAATTGGAAAGGGAAAGGAAATAGGGAGGAAGATTTAGTAACTAAATCTTCCTCCCACTTTTGGGAGGAAAGGGAAGTTTTTATTGTGTAAAGACTAATATGCCTTTTTTAAAACATTTTACATTAACAACTAAAGGGCATATATGTAATTTCACCAAGTTATTTTCCTTTTCCCCCACTCAAGAACAAGATTATCATTATTTTCCTTTTCCTTTCCTCTATCTCAAGAACATAACAACTACACTTACTTTCCTTTTCCATTTCTTTTCTCTTTCCAATTCTTTTCCATTTCCTTTCACTTAAAACTCGAGAACTGAGCGTAAGGGTGTTTTTCGTTGTTGATATAAAAGATTGGTTTTGTATCCGTATAAATTGGTTCTGGGAAGGAATGGTAGGGATGGTGGATTTACTCAAATGGTAGGAATGGTGGATCCCGTGTTTTTTTATAAATTTACAAAAGTTGTCTATAAGTATGACAAATAACAAAGAGACCCATGTGTATTACACATTTTTTAATAGAAAACGGTTTTTTTTTTTTTTTTTTTTTTTTTTTTTTTTTTTTTTTTTTTTTTTTACAAATTAAGAAATAGTTGACTTTATTAAAGTTTCTACATGTAAAAAATAATTTTAATTAGAAAGATTTTAATAAAAAAGGAAATATATATATATATATATATATATATATATGGGAGCTTTATTTTCAGAACCCTGTTAAGTGCGGGAACTGCGAGAACTCCAATTTTGCACTAGAAAACATGCATGTTCATATAAAACATGTATGTTTTCTTACATACACCTTAATACACATATCTGCGTAACATACATGTTCATATAAAACCATTTTGCATTGATATGTTCACTTAACAGGGTTTTATATGAACATGTATGTTACGTAGGTATGCGTATTAAGGTATATGTAAGAAAACATACATGTTTTATATGAACATGCATGTTTTCTAATGCAAATTTAGAGTTCTCGCAGTTCTCGCACTTAACAGGGTTCTGAAAATAAAGTTACAATATATATATATATATATATATATATATATATATATATATATATATATATATATATATATATATATATATATTCTGAAATGCAAAAGTCTCCATCAAAAATTTTGTTTTATTATATAAAAGATAAGAAATCCCTAAAATATATTAGATCATTATATTAATACCGATATTTTTGTAACCATATGTCACATGATCGAGTTCTATACAAATTTTAAAAAGTTTACCAAAAATGTTGGCCGGTTAATCTAACCAGACATGTTTGACTCGAAATTAATTTGGTTGTGGTCTGGTCGTATATGGAGTCGCGTCAGGGACTTTCCATTAAACCTCAACATTGCGAAATTAAGTCGGTACTTATTTCTAAATATTACGAGACATCGTGGCCCGTGCGATGCACGGGCTTTGTTCATTATGAAAAAATCCTTGATTTTAGATTGTGTGTATTTAGTTATTATGCTTAGTTTTGATCGGGGTACTCGAATGGATAAATGAAGTTCATTTAAGTAACTTTTGTGAATAGAATTGTTTCATGAAAATATATCAAATTCATGAGTGTCTTTCATTATCATAACGCATAACATGATACTTCAAAGCTAATAATAATAACACTATTTCAAAAGAAAAAAACGGTTTATACTACACATAACTTAAAGCGCTTTATCTTTTTGGATATTTTATGGAAGACGACATTTTAAACCAAATTTGATGTATCACCCTCAAGTGTTGTCTTTCATCTGTAATATTTGCGTTATATCTCCAAAAGATATCGGTTGATAGAGACATCATCCCTGTAAAAGCCTTCATACCTACAAAAATAAAACAATTGGAAATCATTCATGTATAGTTGATGCTTAAGTTTATATTCATTTACGTTATTCTTAATTTTGGTTTAGAAGCCACATTCACCATTTGGGTGTGCGAGACAAAGTTTAGTGTTTATTTAAAAATAAGAAAGAGTAATGATTTTCATAACTGAATTCCTTCTCATTGTCTTTGATCATGAGAATTTATCAAGTACCAAAACATTGGCTTGTGTATATTGCTTTATTAGTAGCAAATTTGATCATATAATAGTTTTGTTCATGTACGTACATGTCAGATATTAAACATGATCTAAAAGGTAAAATGTAATTTTCGTATATTAAATAAATTAAAGTTATATTAAAGTTATTATCTAATTGTTAATTGCGTAATGTTTGAGTAAATTGTTGAGTTGTTGCATCAAGAAAAGGTCATCCTCAATTTTGAAAAACTAATTAACTAATTAAAATATAAAAGTTGTGATCTTAAAAAGAGAAAGAAAAAACTTATAAAATGATTATTATCGTTTCGAAGTTTTATTATTATAACCAAAAAAATATTAATACTTGATTGATCAAGCTTTAGAAGATATGGATTTTATTATTATTATTATTATTATTATTATTATTATTATTATTATAAGTTTTGGGCACTTATCAAAGTAGGATAATTTATAGGTACAATTGAAATGTATAGAAGTTTAAGGAGTTTGAGATGATTAATTATATTATGTAATCTAATGGGTTTTGTTGATATTCAGTTTTAGTCGGTAATCAATTCCTTTTATTACTATAGATCAAGTGCATGAATGGTTATGTCAGTTTCAACAAAGTTACTACCAAAGCTCAAAAGCATAAAAGAGTATTTTCTAACACAAAGCCTTTAGCTCTATAATGTTTTTTCTTTCTTGTTTACGAATAAAAAAGTAGACCGGAAGAAATTGCACGCATTAAACTAACGTTTTTAACTACAACCTATAATTTTGCATCACTCCCATTATGCCAAATTTTCAATTCATTTATTTCTTCAAATATACGCAACATTTTTTTTCTCTTTTTTTGAAATGCAACAATTTTATAACACTAAAACAAATATACGCAACTTTTAAAGAATATATATTCTATTCGTTTATAAAATACAATATTTGCTACTCCAACTAACCTGATCTCATAATGCACCTTATAGAGATAATAGCGAAGTTTAGGCCAGGAGAAGAAGTTCTAGAATTTGAGATCTTCTTTTCTAACGCATCTATGCGCTATGGAGTATTGAAATGTGTATAAAGTGTAAAAGTGGCATACCATTAAACACTCTTCTTGAACTGTAAGACCTAAAATAAAGTAGTTTCTATGCAAACTTATAAATGCTGGTTTATAATCCTTGGCATAATACTAAAATGCAATAAGTGTTTAAAATTGTCCATACATACTTCTTACCTTTTACATGTAACCCTAATACTACTCAAACAAAAAATACGCCTCCCATTTTAGATTCATTTGCAGCCTTCTCCCTTATACCTCCTAAAAACGCTCCTCCTTCAATTCCCACTTCACAAATCCGATCTAATCGAAAAACAAACACACAAATTAACCAAAAATCGTCCCTTGTACGTTTTTTTAGATCTATCCGAATACCAACCTTTTTATCTAAGTCTCAACATAACACAACCCCAGTTTAAAACCGAATGAAAGTCTTCTAGATCTTGAATAAGGTCTCGGGTAGGTGAAGTTTTGTTTTGATTCGTTTTGTTCTTTTCTAAACCGAATGAAAGTAAGAATGAAAACCATTTGGTTTTGTTCTTTTCTTGAAAATATTCGGATATTAAAAGAAGCTATTCGTTTCTATAGATCGATGATGATTTTGTTGTTTTGAATCTTTGAAGGTTGTGATATGAATACAACCGAATCTGAGATCTTTAAATATGTAATTTCATCTTTAAATCTGAGATGTATAGTAACTGTTTATACATTTCATCTTTAAGTCTGAAATTTGGATTTTCAAAAGCTTTTGACTAATCTTTTAGATTTTCATCTTTAAATATTTAAATCTGTAATTTGGATTTTCGAGTGGTGAGATGGTTTTAGGATAGTATTGGATTTGTTGATGTTGTCAATTTGGAAAAAGGTCGAATCAAATGATGGTGGTGAAAATGATGATAGTAGGTTATTTATAATTTTCAAAATCTAACTGAAAAGTTGTAAGCAAGTGAAGCAATTGGTTTGTTTAACTTCTACATTCATGGACACATTGGTTTGTATTCTTCGAGCTTTAAATTCTGTGTTTAACTTATGCATTCATGATATTATTGGTTTGTATTCTTTTCTTTGATTACCAAAAGTGACGAAAATTTGTAGTTATTTGGTGTGCAAGGTTGTACCATACTTTCTTTTGTGCACAACCCTCTTGCACATTAAATTAAGGGGATAAGCTTTAAGTATAATAGATTATTATTATTATTATTATTATTATTATTATTATTATTATTATTATTATTACTACGTAGTATTATTAACCTTATATATTTATGTATCATTACCATATATTTGAGTTTTTTGCCTTGTGACATAAATGCTCACATTTAATATGAGGAACTCAATTTTTATATATATATATATAGATATAGATTAATATCGTTGATAACTTTGTACTATGCATTCAATTGTTTTGATTTTGAACTATGCATTGTAGTCACATGCATGTCTCCAGCCATTACTGCTACAACTAAAGCTATGGGTCTGAAGGTAGGAAAATCACGAAAGTAAGTCACTTCCTGAAGTTGAAGATATAAGAACAAGTGCTCAAGCAAATTGTGCCTTAAGGGGAGATGATTGGATTCTACCATACTAGGATATGATGACAGCTTTATCCAAGTAGAGGCTCTCATTCTTCATCTTTATTTGCATGTTTGTGTCCTTAATTAGACATGTAAATGAATGTGAATTAATTAATGGACGTATAATGTAGTGCCTATGTTTTTTATGGTTTCTCTAAACATGTTAATTTAAGCTTTTCTCGAATGCAAAATCGGCATAAACACATTCAAACTTAATAGATTCCATAAAGCAACGCAAATTACATGTTAATATTTGGTTCATGTACAAACCCCGTGCTCGCACATGACTTATCATTAGTAAAAACATAAAAAGATTGAGGGTTTAGCACTTTAGCGTTAGATCTTACAATTATTTGTTGAATTAATGTTCCTTCAGTTGACATTTTACAAACAATAGAAAATGCATACTATTATTATTATTATTATTATTATTATTATTATTATTATTATTATTATTATTATTATTGATCAGCTCATCTCTGTAGCATGATAGTACAGCACAACACAAGTAAGACTTGTTGCAAATGATAATACACAACAAAGGAAGCATAGATTATCACCTTATTACCACACAAACCATTAACCTATTTCCATTATAGGACTGGTGATCTTGAATATGAAATCAAAATACAACACAACACAAGACACGCTTAATGCAAATGATAGTAAACATCAAAGTATCACCTTAATTAGTACCACGCAGACCCATCATTCAAGTATAGTACGTCCAAGGATCTTCACGACGAAATTAAACATGAACTAGATAGAAACGCTGTTTGGAACACCTCTTCTGGTAACACCAGCTTTGTCAGAATAAGGATTGAGAAGCTCGTAAGGAACTATCCCCGCACCACTTCGGTTTTTCAATTCGGGATCTTTATTTCTTGAGTCTATGATACCTTCCAGCTCTTTCAATTTTCTGCTGAACGTCTCAAACGCTGTTTTTATTGCAGGCTCCACATCCCATGCAGGCTCTATTTTTCCACCGATATATATTTCGTCTGGTGAATGATCCGATAAAACATTTAAAAGTGACATAACTTTCATGGCTTGGACTTGGGACGGGAAACATTGCAATAGTGCAGCCTCAGGTCTTTTTAGAAAAGAGTTCCACTCTTCACTGTAAATGTCGTCCTTCATATGGTCCTCGTTAGGCATCTTGGTTCTAGCAATGGTTGGTCTATTGGGGAAGTATCCCGCAAAATCGTATTGTCCAAAGTTAACAGCTGCATGGTGTCCAGATACCACCCATATGATGGTTGAGACAATTTTAACCAAGTCATATTGGGTTTTGAGTTCTGGCCACCATGATTCATCTTTTTTGTCTTCATGTCCAACTGTGCGAATTTCTGTCCACCATGCTTGAAGCTCTTCATCATCTTCTACTAGATGTGCTTGTGGATAGTAGTGGTCGACATAAGAAGTTGCCCATTGTTCGATGGCACCCCAAAGAAGTAGACCGTCATTGGCATATGGATAGTCCTCTATCGTTAGTTTTACCCCATATGGTTCATTTATATCTTCAATAGCCATGCCCCTAAATGATAGTAAGATATAAGTACCGATGTTGCTATACAGAAAATAATAAGTCCCTTGGAAGAGGGATAATGTGCACTTTAAAAGGTTATTTGCATTAAAAAATAATAAGTGACATGGTGGTTTAACTTCTAACTTCTTTAATTAAGCCAAAAATAGCAAAGGCTAATTACTTCAACAAATACAACCTTTGGTATTAAAAAAAAAAAAAACAGACAAGGCTATGATCATCCTGTTTCACCATCATCGTCGGGATTAGTTCAGATAGTTAGATCGGTGTATGGGTTTGATTAGAAGTTGAAGTTCGTATTGAAAAAAAATTGAAAGAGCAAAAAACCCTGAGAGTCGACTCCTCTCTCTGGCGAAAAAAAAGAAAAACGATTCCCTAACTTGCTTCTAAAAACTTTTTCGTTCTCCACCATTGATTGTGTCTTAAACTAATTCATTATTCTAAGAACTATCGTGGGTCAGTGCACTTAGTTTTAAAGCTTGCAGGGAACTTGTTTTTGAATCTTTTTTTTGTCTTACCTGCATGTGCTTATAATCTTTTTTAATTTATATTCGTTTTTAATTCTGATCTAGAGAGCTTTTACTAAAAAAGCATCTGATCCATCATGTAAGGTTTTGGACGAGCATGGTTTATAAACCCTAATCTGTTTAGGGTTTTATTGCGTGAGTTGAAGACCAGACGCTACTTGTTTCTTCTAGTTCGATTGTTTATGCTTGCTTAGAGTATGAAATCGGGGTTTTTGGATTCGGGAGGAGGAGGAGGAGAAGGAGGAAAAAGGAAAAAGATTAATGAGAATACATTGGGTGGACGATCACTGAATACTCAAACCGGTTATGTAACTGTTAGCGAGTCAGATTCTTCGAATGTGGAGGAGAATATTTGGGCAGCTTCTAAGGATGCAGGAGGTTCAAACCCCACGCCTAAGTTTGGACCTGCTGTTACTAAGCATGTGGAGCCGATTTCACTTGCACCGCCTACTACTAATGGCAATTCTCAAGGAGGTTCGATTGAAGCGGAAAAGGTTGGTTTAGGTGATGATGTCTCATCACCTTTACGTGAGATGGGAGAGAAAGTGGAGCCGATTCCACTTTCGAAAGATACATCACATGGTGACGACTTGGAGCCGGCTACAAGTGGTGATACTGTGAAGCACTTGCTATCTAATGCGCATAAGAATTTTGATGAAGCCATGAATAATATTCAACGTGAGATTGTTGCTAATAAGGCTTCCTCTTCTGATGTTTCTAAGGATGATACTACTAGTGGTACTGGTGTGAAGTCGGTTTCCTACGCGGGTGCTACTTCTAATGAACCTCAGAAACACGTGTCTAATTTTCGGAGGTTGGAATGTTGCAATAAGAAGGATGATGTTGACCTTTCAGTTCCATTGAATGTAGTGGAAGAGGTAAACACGAGGTTTGAGAATACTCTCTACGGTTATTTCCTTGGCCAACGCCTTGCTTTTCCTGTTGTTGATTACTATGTACGCAATGCATGGGCTAAGTTTGGTGTGCAAAAGGTAATGATGAATGCAAAGGGGTTCTTCTTCTTTAAGTTCAATTCGAAGAAAGGTGTTGATGATGTGCTTGAAAACGGTCCTTGGTTGATCAGAAATGTTCCTATTATTCTTAAACCATGGACTTTGAACACTAATCTACTTAAAGAGGATTTGACTAACATCCCGGTGTGGGTTAAATTCCATGATGTCCCCCTTGCAATGTTTTCTGATGATGGCCTCAGTCTTCTAGCCACACTGATTGGTACGCCCAAAAGGTTAGGTGCTTTTACAAGCAATATGTGCAAGGAATCGTGGGGCCGTAGTAGTTTTGCTAGATGCATGATAGAAGTGAAGTCGGATGAGGTGCTGCGGGACAGCCTCACTGTTGAGATACCGTTACTTGACGGTTCGGGTTCAACTATTGAGAAGATAAGGGTTGAATACGAGTGGAAACCACCTCGATGTGACAAGTGTAAGATATTTGGTCATACTCTGACTGACTGCCCTAAGGTTGTTATACCTCCTGTTCAGCCTACTAAGCCTGTTGATGATAGTTTTAAGACTGTCAATAACAGGAAGAAAGGAAAACAAGGTGGTTCTACAATTCCGGGTAAAGGAGGGTTTACTAAACCTATTGTGGGTAAGAAGTTTCAGTATCAACCCAAACAGACTCCTCCTGAACCCAAGAATGTTGGTGGCAATAAGAAGAAGACTCCTGATGTGGCTAGTTCTAGTGGTACAACGATCTCTACATCTAACCAGTTTGATGCTCTTAATATGGATGATACGGATACGTTTGGTATTCCCACTGATGACACCAACATGGATGTGGATGCTGGCTGTACAATGGAAGTTAATGAGGATGCGTTGGTTAAGACTGGTACTATATCACAAAAACCCCTTGTGAGTGATTTAATGGGAATTAAGGAAGGTGGTTTTACTCCTATAGTTGAGAAAATTAGTAAGCTTGAAAAGCTACTTATCGATGGGAAAGCTACCCTCTTGGATGATAAAGGTGTCCCTATTCCGTCTGCATCTGCCAATAAGAGGGTTAACCCATTCTCTAAGGTGGGTGATATTGTGGTTACTGATAGTGATGAGGAGGAGGTTCTTAACACGTTCGACGAATCAGCAAATCTTTTTGGTGGAGGTCATGAGCGTGAAGATGAGTTGGATGACTATGATGATTACTCGAAGCAAATTTCTGATCTTCCAGGGGAATTGGATGCTCTTAACGCCATTTATGGCTTTAATCTCCAAGGTCGTAGGAAGTAGGTTATACTTTTGTCTGAGTCTTTAAATGGTTTGTTTTCTTGTCTAGAAAATTGGAAGTATCTTGTTATGTAAGTCTTTCGCCTATGTAACGGGCTGAGATATGAGATTCACTCATATCCGTTGTACTTAAATGTTTTTTGGATTCACTCATATCCGTTGTACTTAAATGTTTTTTGGAGTAATATATTTACCGGGTCGTTGACCTTTTACCCAAAAAAAGAAGTTCGTATTGAAATGATTGTCATGGTTCACCTACACTGAAATGAATGAATTATTGTTCGCTTTAAACAATATCCATTTATTTTTGTGTTTTAGTGGTTCTTTAACAAATCAATCGATATTTGAACTCGGAAACGGTCAAACGAATACCCAAGTTAAACCACGTACAAATTGGTCACAAACTCGCCCTCCCCAATATCGTGAACAAGGAAAAGCTCATTCCATTTGTTAATCTTTCACTTAATGTCTCTTTTATCAATGCATTTACTTTTAAGTGGTTGTGAAAAAATACACTTAGAATAAAATTTGAAATGAAAAGAAAATTTCAACTACACATTATAAACGACAAAGAGAAATTTAATAAAAAATGCATTTATATTTCTATGTGCATCTCAAATGTGCGATTATATTTTCTTCTCACTATTCTATTTTAATTTATTTCTCATTTGATCCTAACTAAAAAAAAGTAAAAAAAAAAAAAAAAAAAAAAAAAAAAAAAAAAAAAAAAACACTTTTGGTAATCATATTATTTTATTGGTTGGGGTTTAATATTTTTTACTATTCACCCAAAAAAAATGTTCTAGTCATCTAAAATGAATTGAAACTTAGAAAAAAGCTGGATATCTTGTTATATACGCAGTTACACTTTTTCCTTAACTATAGTTATTCTTTCTTTTAAGGTTGTAAAATTCTAAGAATTAAGATCATTTACTAACTAAAAGTTTTTTCCATATCAATATCAAGGATAAATCCTAACTACTCATTTTTTATATTAGATTACAAACTCATTTTCACAATCTTTCTTTTATAAAGTTAATATATCTTAAACCGTTAATTGTTAAGTCAAAAAAATTACACATTCGTGATGAACAATTAGTTATCTTTCTATAGAGAGATATTTTTTTTTGGTCATTTTTTCACCTTTTTACTTTTTTGTCTTTTTTCTTCTATTTTTCGTTGTTAAAACTTGCATGAAAAATCACATGTAATTAAACACTAATTTGAATATTCAAATATCTAAACATTTAATAAAATGAATACAATTTTTTCTACAATATTTTAAAAGTTTCACCTTTTTTTATTGAAAACTAGACATTCATACATTTCCAACAAAATATCACACATTATATTTTAATTGTAGATTGGTACAGTTAATTCGTTTAAATTGGATAAAACACATAAAATCACATGTGATTTTTATGAGACGTGATCTTAATCATAAATGCATTTTACTAATCACATGTGATTATATAAGTTTCATAAATGAACTGCTATGATTTTCAATTCAAATACGGTATGTGATATATGGTTGGAAAGCCGCTAATGTGTGTTTTCCATCGCATAAAACGAGGAAAGTTTTTAATTGATACACAAACACTTATGCCAATTTTAGTACAACTTTTTAGTGTTCGAAAACTACATGTGATATGTCATACGAATTTCAACACTGAAAACATAAACGTAAAAATGACAAAACAAAAGTTTGTCGAAAATATATTAAGGTGTCCGTCTATAGAAAAATAATTAAATGCTCGTCATGACAGTATAATTTGTTTTGTCTAAAAATTAATGGTTTGATATATTTAAATTACAAAAAGTTTGGTGTAACTGAATTTTTAATTTAAATATTAGTTAATACAACAAGAACAATATATCCAATCCCGCTAGAGGAGGGTAGGGGGAGGTGAAATTTAGACATATCTTACCTCTACTATCAGGATAAACCCGACAGTAGAGAAATTACCTCCAACAGGACCTCTGGCCAGTGTAATTGTGCAGTTGAGAAAAGTTCAAGAAAAAAAGTGCATGAAAGTGCAAAAACAAGTACTAGGAAACACATAAAACATACGATGGGAAGCAAGTAAACAAGCAAACAAGCCATAAACAAAAACAATCATAAAAACTTAGAGAAAATGGACAAACAAACAAAAATCATATGCCATAGGAGAAACACATACATAAGGACAAATAGCATACAAAAGAACATACAAGCATACAAAACAAATAGACATAATACTATCAAAAGAACAAAGAATACAAAAAAGACATACACAAATAAAAGCAGCCGCCACAAGAGAAAACTGAAAATAGAATAGATAAAGCGCAAAAGTGACATGGGCACACAGATAAAACATACAACCATAAAAGTAGAAAAAACACAAAAGGGCAAAGGGCACTAAGAGAAAGGGACTATATGCAACTAAAATCAAGACCTAAAGAGAGTGACTAAGATCTAAGGAGGGCAACGCTATGGGGGCCTATAGCTAACGGCAAAGCAAAAGGAACATGATAGGCCATGATGGGCAACTAAGCGCCTAATAAGCCTATATTAAAGGGGACAAGCTACGGGAATCTATATCTAAAACGCAAGAGGCTGAGTTTCGTCTATCTTCCTCTTTTTTTTCAACAGAAAAATTAGTGGTTGAGTTTTGTCCCTTGTTATGTTAAAAACTTTTGGTATGTAAATGATCTCTCCTCAAATTCTAAATGTACAAAATATGTGAGTATGAATAATGAGTACCTGCTTATTAGGTCAGCTGGAAGAGCCTCGTGATCAAAACGCCATAGTTTATCATAGGCATCAGAGCAAAGTTCCATAGAATATCTTGATGTATGTTAAAATGATATAGAACTCAGTCAATAATCACCCAACCAACCACCCCTTGGTGATTCACTTTTATTATAACAATATACACTTGAAGATTAGTCCCCAACACAGGTGCTAACCAAACGAATACAAGAGAAAGGTTGTTGTCCCTCTAATAGGTGCAACAACAGAGATACAAGAACTCACACACTAATCAACTATAACCAAACCTAAACCCAGATCAAGATGATCTAAACCAATCTTGTTTACAATGGTAAACAACCCAGAAACTAATAAACCCAGATGAGAAAACAAAGAGAAACTTGTGTGTGTGTGAATTATGAGAGAGATCGTAAAAGTGATGAAAACCCTAGCTGTAGAGAAGCTTAAATAGCCAAGGAACTTTCACTTTAGTCCCTGCACAAATAAACCATACAAAACACAACCAAACTTATTAAAGTTAGAAACTCAGTATAAAATATTTATACAAGATACCCCTGAAGGTTCATCTGGTTGACACTTGAGAGTAAATACTTTCAACATCCCCCCTCAAACTGATGAACCTGCAAACAAATTAATCATACCGAGTTTTCTAACCATAACACCATGCTGAACAGACCCAAGAGCTTTGGTCAAAACATCAGCAGTTTGACTTTTTGAGTCAACTTTGACAGTTTTAATCAACCCAGAAGAAACCTTTTCTCTAACCAAATGCACATCAATATCAAAATGTTTTGTTTTTTCATGCATCACTGGGTTAGCAGCAATTTGAATTGCTGCTTTATTATCACAAAACAATTCAACTGGCAACAAACTATCAGTAACACCAAGATCTTTCAATATTTTAAGAATCCACATAACCTCACAAGTTGTAGAGGCCATGCATCTATATTCAGCCTCTGCTGAAGACTTAGAAAGAGTAGCTTGTTTTTTACTCTTCCATGAAACAAGATTACCATTCACAAATACACAATACCCAGAAACAGATTTTCTAGTAACAGGACACTTAGCCCAATCTGAATCAGAATATGCAGCAACTTTAAATCCAAGATTATTTTTACAAAAATGTAAACCATTACCAGGAGCAAGTTTAAGATATCTTAGCACTCTTAAGCCAATATCAAAATGAGATTTCAAAGGAGAATGCATATACTGACTTAAACAATGCACAGCATAAGATATATCAGGCCTAGTCATGGTAAGATATATTAACTTCCCAATAAGTTGCTGATAACTAGTAATGTTTTTTAAGAATTTATCATCATCAGATTCTTTATGACTAAGCACAATATTTTCTGGCAAAGGAGCTAACACAGGTTTACATCCAAGTAAACCATATTCATTAATCAACTCCAAACAATACTTCCTCTGATTTAAACACAACCCATTACTAGTTTTTAACACTTCGATACCAAGAAAATATTTCAATTCTCCTAGATCTTTAATTTTAAACTTATTTCTTAGAAAAATTTTAAAATTCTCAATTTCACTCTCACTATTACCTGTTATAACCAAATCATCAACATACACAAGCAGGTATAAAACAGAATTGTCTTTAGTTTTAACAAATAGAGAGTGATCATTTTTAGACTGAACAAATCCAGCCTCAAACAAAGCTTCAGACAATTTAAGATTCCATTGTCTAGGAGCCTGTTTCAGACCATAAAGAGACTTTTTAAGTCTGCACACTTTCTTACTATCATCTGGAAAGAGACCAGGTGGAGGCAACATATAAACTTCCTCATTTAAGTCACCATATAAAAAAGCATTGTTAACATCCATTTGAAAAACTTTCCAATCATTTTGAACAGCAATACTTAGCAAACATCTAACGGTTCCCATTTTAACTACAGGACTAAAAGTCTCATCATAGTCAAAACCAGGTTTTTGATTAAACCCCTTAGCCACAACTCTGGCTTTGTACCTTTCAATTTCACCATTAGACTTAAACTTAAGTTTCCAAACCCATTTAGATCCTATAGGAAACCTTCCTTCAGGAAGATCAACCTCTTCCCAAGTATCATTTTCATATAAGGCAACAATTTCTTCATCCATAGCATTTTTCCAATTAACATTCATAGAAGCTTCCTTATAGGAAGTAGGCTCACAAGACTTGTTCAAATTAGCAACAAAACAACAATTATCAGAACTCAACCTAGTATGATTAGCATACTTATCAAGACCATATCTAAGCTTAGAATCAAGCACATAGTCATTAAGTTTAGCAGGTAGCTTAGAAGATCTGTTAGACCTCCTATAACTAGTAGTTCCTTCCTCAGTCTGATTTTGAAAAACATTTTGAAAAACAGGTACATCTACTTCAGGTATTGCATTTCCCTCAGAATTATTATTTTCATCTAAAGGAGTTGCAGTCCTAGAGTCAGCTGGTTGCTGAGGTGAACCAGGGTAAGAAATCTGTCCTAAAGGCACATCCTGAACATCATCCACAACCCTACCAGACTGACCTAGACCACCTTCTCTACCAACAGATGCTACATCCTCTTTTTCATCATTGGGAGAGTCACTAGGAGTTCTGGTTTTTGACTCAACATTATCAAAAAAGTTTAAAGTATTAATTTCCAGATGAGAATCAGACAAATCAGTTTGTTTCATTTTAAAAGGAAATATAGTTTCATAAAATTTTACATCTCTGGAATATAACACAGACCTATTTTCCAAACTCAAAAGCTTATAAGCCTTTTTACCACTAGCATATCCAAGTAAAACACATTTTACAGACTTCTCAGAAAACTTATCAGATTCTTTTAAAACAGTGGCATAACATAGACATCCAAAACTCCTAAGATGTACCAGACTAGGTTCTCTACCATAAACCAAAGAAAAAGGTGATTTACCATTTAGAACAGAGGAAGGCAACCTGTTAATCAAATAGGTAGCAGTTAAAACACAATCAGGCCAAAACACAAGAGGTATTCCCCCCTGAAACATAAGGCTCCTTGCTACATTAAGCAAATGCCTATGTTTCCTCTCAGCTATCCCATTTTGTTGAGGAGTATATGCAACACTAGTTTGATGAACAATTCCCATAGTGTCAAAAAATTCACCCATTTTATTATTCACAAACTCAGTACCATTATCAGACCTCACAACTTTAATTTTCTTATTAAACTGAGTTAAAACCATTTTAAAGAAACTCTGAAACATATCAAAAACTTCATGTTTTCCTTTTAGCATATACACCCAAACAGACCTACTAAAATCATCAACAATAGTCAAGAAATGTCTAAACCCTTCCCTGCTAACAACCTTATAAGGACCCCATACATCTAAATGTATAAGGTCACCAAAACCAGATGACTTATGTTCACTTAATGGAAAAGGATCCCTTGTTTGTTTAGCCTTATGGCAAACATCACAAGGTGCTCCATGATCAATATGGTTTAATTTCAAAGTGCCTTTTAACTGTTTTAAGACTTGATTAGCAGGGTGTCCCAATCTAGAATGCCAAACATCTTTAGAAACAAAACAACTAAAGAACTCACTTTTAAGCACACAAGCAGAAGAAGCAGTAGACTTATCAAACAAATAAAGACCACCAAACTCACTACCAGTCCCCAGCACCCTCTGCTGAGTCAAATCCTGGATATAACATTTAGTCTCATCAAAACCAACTCTTAACTTGCTATCTCTAATCAACTTATTCACAGACATAAGACTGACACAATATTCAGGAACAACCAAAACATCAAACAGAACAACATTGTTATTAAGTTTCAAATTCCCAACATGAGTAACCTTAGCCAAAGTTCCATTAGGATGTCCTACAGTAATCTTTAAATCAGATATGTCAACCAAATTAAACATATTAAGATGACTATTAGTTAAATGTTGATTAGCACCAGAGTCAATTATCCAACCCAAATGGTAATTAACTCCATCCAACTTAATATTAGCACCAAAAAATCTATAGAAATTCTGATTAAAGAAAATACTGCAGTTAAAAAAGGAACAGGAATCCCTACCTGCCATATTAGCATGAGCAGAGGTTCCAGGTTTATCATTCAACAAGCTTAACAGCTTCATAACCTGTTCATTACTCAGGGACATACTACCAGAACCACTTTTAGAACCATTATTAATCACAGAGGCACTTTTAAAATCATTTGTTTTATTAAAATTATTAGCAGGTTACAGATTAGGATTCTTTTTAAAACCAGGAGGATAACCAACAATTTCAAAGCACCTATCAACAGTATGACCCTTTAAACCACAATGAGAACAAAGCAAACTATCATAATTTCCCCTGTTATTAGACCCATAGTTATTACCATTATTGTTTCTTTTCCAAGTAGTATTGTTCTTATTATCATAGGTTTTAGAAACAAAAGCAGACACCTGAGGCTTTTCAGTTTTAACAGTTGTGGTAGGAACCCCTCTATGGGATTCTTCCCTTGATACAATGACAAAGGCATCCTTGACTTCAGGGAGGATTTCCCTGGTCAAGAGAGTACTTCTTATGGGTTGATAGATATCATCCAAACCCATAAGGAATTGCATCAATTTTAACAACCTACCATGATCAACTAGTTCTTGCCTAGCTTCACATGTGCAATCAGGCAACTTAGTGAGAATATCAAATTCTCTCCACAAAGAATTAAGCTTATGATAATATTCAGACACAGGCAAGCCGCCTTGTTTAAAGGTATTAATCTTTTGAAGCAGATTAAAAACTACAGAACCATCAATCCTATCATAAGTATCTTTTAATTCTTTCCATACCACAGAAGCATTATCAGAAAAAACATGCCCAAGATACACATCCTGAGTCAAAGAACTCAAAATCCAATTAAGCACAACAGCATTACATCTATTCCACTGAGCTTCTAACAAAGGACTAGCCACATAATCAGTTTTAACACAAGAACCATCAAGAAACCCCATCTTATTTTTTATTTGCATAGCAAGTTTCATAGCACTAGCCCACACCCTATAATTTTCAACACCAGCCAATTTAATGCTCACAACAGAAGCACAGTTAGAATCATTAGGGTGTAAATGCAAAGGATTACTCTGGTCCAAATTACTGATCATGATAGCCATAATGAAAGCAACAGAAAACTAAACAGATAAGCAAGAAACAATATAACAGAAACAACAAAGAAACAACAAACCAACAACCAACAAATAAACCAGCAAGAAACAAGAAACAACAAATAAGCAACCAGGAATAACAACTCACACCCAGAGTTAACTAGATTCAAGTCAGCAGACTGTGAATGGCCAGAGCAGGTATCCGTACCAATCAGAGTTGGCAGGTCAAGAAGTTAGCCAAACCGTTTACGCCCACTAAACTACAAATCAGTTAACCCTAAAGGAAGAAATAGATCACTTACAGTGCAAAAGCAGCGGAGAAACCAAATCAATCACCCAAGAGCCAATAGCTCTTGAAAGATAAACCCAAGAATAAGCCCAGAAAAACCACAAATCCACAAATCCCCAAAACCCTAATTAAAAAAATTAGGGTTTCCAAGAATCAACCAAGAATCAACAATTAAGTGTTAATTCTTCAAGAATCCAACACCAGAACCTCCCAATCGAACGTACCAACAAAATCCCCAAATTCTAGGGTTTCAAGAAAAAACCCTAAAATTCAATCGAGCTCCAGATCAACCAAGAAATCAATCAATTATCAACCTAGAGCTCTGATACCATGTTAAAATGATATAGAACTCAGTCAATAATCACCCAACCAACCACCCCTTGGTGATTCACTTTTATTATAACAATATACACTTGAAGATTAGTCCCCAACACAGGTGCTAACCAAACGAATACAAGAGAAAGGTTGTTGTCCCTCTAATAGGTGCAACAACAGAGATACAAGAACTCACACACTAATCAACTATAACCAAACCTAAACCCAGATCAAGATGATCTAAACCAATCTTGTTTACAATGGTAAACAACCCAGAAACTAATAAACCCAGATGAGAAAACAAAGAGAAACTTGTGTGTGTGTGAATTATGAGAGAGATCGTAAAAGTGATGAAAACCCTAGCTGTAGAGAAGCTTAAATAGCCAAGGAACTTTCACTTTAGTCCCTGCACAAATAAACCATACAAAACACAACCAAACTTATTAAAGTTAGAAACTCAGTATAAAATATTTATACAAGATACCCCTGAAGGTTCATCTGGTTGACACTTGAGAGTAAATACTTTCAACAATGTAGAAAATGTTGACTCGATGACACCATCTGCATTAATTAGGCGTTTTCGAGCTAGAGCATTGATTTGCATTGTGAATCGAAAATGACGGAACAGTAGTCGGTAAATAGGATGCACTTGGCTAAGATTACGGTGGGTAGAAATTATGTAAGGCTCCGATACACAATGAGTTCTTAACCTGCAATATTAATAAGAATCCCAAAGATTCGAAGAAAGGAATTAGCTTAGTATTGATCAAGTGCTTTTTCATATATATGAGCATGTAAATAATATATGATGTCAACTAACCAATGGCTAACAAGCTGGTGATAGCTAGAATCATGGGCAAGGACATGAGCCTTTGCTAGCTTCCAAAGCCAGGCATCTGTAGCATGGGCAGTGGGTTGGTACACGTGCTTCCACTGTGGTTTATTATCTGACTTGGGGCGAGTCAACTCAATTGCTATTGGCATCAGTGTACCATCAGGGGTAAGGAACAATAAAGTTCTTGAACCATATAGAGTTGTCCCTTTGATCTCTCTTGTTTTATTAACATAAGGCAAGAGTAGATCATGATAATCCAACATGAAGAGTTTCTTTTGTGCATAAGCCTGCGTGTGTGTACAGGTAATACGTTTTTTCACCATTAATAAAACTTCACACAATCATAAGGGATTAATTTAACTAAATGATATCATGCTTTGATAAAGTAATCAGCCTTCTGCTTTGCATTACCTCATCAAAAGTCATAAAACCCCTAATCTTTTTTTCTACATCATCCTTCGTGATTTTTGTTTCAGCTGGTCCATAAACATTGGGGTCCAATTTACTCTTCAATGGCCATTCCTAGACACCAAGCACAAACACAGTCTTGAGCGAATTAAACTTACATTACAGTTCGTTTTAGTTATAGCTTTTAAATAAAAATACAAGCTTTACGATGTTGCACTAACTTCACATTCCACAAGTAAAAAAAAAAAAAAAAAAAAAAAAAAGGATACCGCTTAAAAAAATATATGCCTCGAGAGTTATAACTATACTTACCGTCACCAACTGTATGCTACATGGATTGACACCAGCAAGCATTTGTCGGCAAAATTCCTCATCATTTGACCAGGAAAATGAGTCCCCTGCGATTAGAATCATATACAGAAACTTAAAACTAACAAACGAAGCACAAATATACAAATTATTCCAAATGATTATGCTTACTGTTAATGATTTCAGGACTAGTAAACTGGATGATAGTATCTTTACCGTCCACAATATGTTTAATAAATCTTTTTAAAATATTATTGTGTGGGGTAGGAACATGAACACCTTCATTGTATAGAAAATTAATATTTCTGAATAAAGGAAATCCTTCTTCTTTGTCCGTCACAATTGAATCTAAAGTCGGTATATGTGAATGGAGCAGATTAATGAAAGCCCTTAGTGCAGATTCAACCGTCTTTATCTCTGAAAAATCTTCATCGATTGGTACGTAGAAATACTCTTGCCCTTCGGCCGTTATCCTTAATTCGTGTCCTGTAATTCAACATGTTATTCTTAGTTTTAGGCCCCAACTTAAAGGAACTTTCATTTTGTCCTCATCTCTCACGATTTAATTGAATAATTGCATTTCTATCCCTTATACAAGTTTTTTATTTCAAAAGATAGTGAGCAAAACTGAACAGTATATGGGTTGTACCTATATGATGAGGATCAACTCCACGACCAGTACGGCACCGCCGAGGGTAAGCATGTTGCTTGCCACCTAGCACCGGTCGGTCTCCAAGATCGTTGTATACATCATAATCGTAAATCCTATCAAAAGATTTACGCTCTCCTGTACCATCGCCTCGAAGACACTCCAGATCTCTTGCTCTTATTTCTTTCAGTCCGTCTGGGGTTTCCAATGGCAGATAAGACTACACAAACAAATTCACTCATCAGTGTTCATATATTTTAGTTGCTCATATTTTAGTAGTTTAATACTTTGAATAAAAATTATTGTAGCTATATACCGAATGTACATTAACTAACTAGTTATCGTACAAAAATTTTGAGGGTGGAAACTAAAATGAAGTGATCTCAATCTAATTAATTATTAACGTGTAAAAACTAGGTCATTTTCTATTAGGGCACAGGGACTGCCAAATATGACATTGTTAATCACCGGACCAGCAATTTAGTACTTATAACAGGTTATGTACAGATTATTACTCCAGAGTAATAAACTATACATATCATTGTGCAGAATCAATAATGGCATAAATAATATATAAGTTAACCTTGTTGGTAAAGAAGATTCTTCGCTCGGGGTTATCATGTTTGGAATGAACCCAGGAATCACATGTGAAGGTCACACCATTATCAAGGACAATGCTCACAAAAAATATCTTCGTGTGATACTCATTCTCGACCAACACAGCTCCAATCTCCGAAATTCTTAGGCGCATCAAAGGTGCAATGGTATTCATGCGTTTCCTTGAAGACATCCAAAATAGAGTGACTCGCATATGCCGTCACCTTTATACCTTTTTTCAAAAGGAAAAATGGTCAATTGTAAAAACTAGTAACGTGTTTTGTTTCAGTTTTGGTTTTTGGTAACACGTTAAAAAAATTAACGGTAATATTGGTACGTACCTTTTTACCACATAGCGAGACTTTTTAATGATATTGTACAAAGATTTGGGATGAATGTCATTTTGTATGTTGACTTACAAGTGAACATGCAGACGAATGGGGGTATTTGGATTGGTTATACATTATATGTCTCATAAATAATTTTGATACAACACCACATGATATATCTTTCAGTTTGTAAGTAAAAAGTTGATCAAAATATATTGTAAAATGTGTGTAAATCACCTGAAAACCTTTAGACTAATTTTTGACTTCTGGAGGCAATAAAATTCTTGTCATGTTGAACTTATAATAATTAGTTCTATATATTTGACAATTCGATTATGATTCCAGTTTTTAAAGAAAAATAGTTAGAATTTGAAAACCCAAATCATCAAACAAGTTTTTTATGTGTACGTTCCAAATCTTATATATATATCATTTCTAAACGTTAAATTGCCAAGCAAAAATTTAAAATTTTGGAAAGGTGGAATGCGTACCGTTAAGGTCAACGAGCTCCAGCAAGAAACTCTTGCCCCTGAAACTTGCCCACATATCAGGAACAACACCTTTATGTAAATCAGAGATTAGACCTCCGTGGGTGGTGGTGACTACACATTTGATGGAGGCAGAGTTATGTTTCCACATGATTTTTTGTTTTTTATTTTCTATACTCACAACTCTCACTTTTAATATGTTTTCAGTGATATAAAACTTAGAACGATACCCTCTATTTATACAAAATATGAGGTACTTACTTGGTGGGAAAATATTAATTAGCTCTAATGACTTCTTCTTGACATGTTCTCATGTGGAAGGATACAAGGACATGCATATGTGCGACCAAACTTTTAAAATCAACATACCAACAAAAACGGTAACTTTACTTTGTTATACATTAGTTTTTAAACCGTATGTTCGTAAGCTTTTTAGTAAAGCTTAAAGAATATGTTATTTGGATTAGTGTAATTTAGAAATATGATAAAGTAATTTGTTAAACAAAATGACATAGTCCCGTAAATTTTTATGACCGTGTTTCTAAAAACTATATAAGTCCCATGGTCGCCAAAAATATTAAGTAAAATGACTCTTTTGTATCAAACTTGTGTATATTTTTCAACGTTATATATATATATATATATATATATATATATATATATATATATATATATATATATATATATATATATATATATATATATATATATTATTTTTCAACAACAACCTGATTTTTGAACCATTAGAAAATAATCAATTTCACTCCAGAAAAGATGTGATGTAGTTCTATTTAATTCCTATTTTCAATTATCATACAAATATTGGCGAATAGAGACGACAAAAAACCCTAAATGCTCCACGATCACATCATGCTAATCCAAAACAATATTTTAGCCTTAATATGTTTGCTGAACGCTTCATGTCTTTGATTAAGCATAGGCACGTTTCGTTTCTCTGATCGGTTAGGGCTTATTAAATTGTTTTAGGGTTTTTCATTCTTGTGGTTTTAGGGTATGCGTTTTATTACTGGTCTAATATTTATATTTATACTCGATTGTTGTTGGTTTATTGTAACTGTTACGCCCCATGCCTGATTTGATCAAAAAATTAAAACTTTTTGCGGAAACGACAAGACTATAACGGACCTTCCGTTACTCTTTAATAAACTGATAAAAATTTGTTACAAACCCGCCTATCAGACTAGTTTTAAATGAAACTAAACTCAATTAACTTTGAAATAAAAGGTGGCACGACTCGATCCTAACGACTTACGGATTAAAAGATATGGCTTTTCAATTATATTTTATTATTACGTTATATGCTTAAACACTATACAAACATTTAACCAAAATATCTCAAATGTAATTCTTTGCCGCTACAGAATCGTATTGTTATACTCGAGTACTCATTTATTATATTTCATGAGGTTATATAAGGCTTTAACCATTTATGTATTTCTATTTTAAGCAATTATTGTAAAACACGATCTTGCACGATGATTATTCAAGAAATTACAAAACAAACCGAAACGAATATTTTTATTATCTATTAAGGTTAGTTGTATAATAAAATGAAATAAATGATACTTTATTAGTTGAGTCGAGTTATATTACAAACCAAACATTCCTCACATACCAAGGGACTCATCCCCACCATCCATCTAAAAAGGAAATCAATGGTTGAGATTAAAAGGATTTTATTATTTCACTCATTTTTTATAATTTAAATATCTCTTAAACCGTTAATCGTTAAGCGAAAATAATTACACCATCGCGACGGGCATTTAATTATCTTTCTATAGACGGGCACTTTGATATACTTTCGAAAAAAAAAAATCATTTTTTTCACATTTTTTTTTCCTGACCGAAAAAAAAATCATATATGATATTGCATATCATATATATATCATATATGATATTATATGTAATATCATATATGATATTGCATATCATATATGATATATGATATTGCATATCATATATGATATGCAATATCATATATGATTTTACATATAATATCATATATGATATTACATAGCATATATGATATGTAATATCATATATGATATTATATGTAATATAATATATGATTTTTTCGGCCACGAAAAAAAAACGTGAAAAAAATGAAAAAAAAAAATTTGTCGAAAATATATCAATTAGCCTATCTATAGAAAGATAATTAAATGCTCGTCGTAACGGTATATTTTTTTCGCTTAACGATTAACGGTTTGAAAGATATTAATATTTGAAAAAAAAGGATGAAAGTGGGTTTTTTAAATTGTTGGGATTAATCTCATCCATTATATCAAATAAAGATAGAGGGAAGATGGAGGGTGGAGATTAGTCCCTTGGTATGTAAAAAAAGTTTGGTCCTCAAATGATATTTACTATATCGAGTCTTTATTTATATATCAAGTCTTTATTTATAGATTTTTATATATCAAGTCGTGGGTTAACATATCAAGTCTTTTATTTTTAGATTTTTAGTTTAGCATCGAGCAATAAAATAATCAAAGTCGTTAATTAAGTTAAGACAAAGTCAACTTACAAACCATTAAAACTTCAACTTGTCAATTTCATTGTGATTTGTATATCATTTTTTTTTTTTTTTTTTTTTTTTGCCATTCACCACTAAATTATGCATCACGGTGTTGTACTGTATGCATAATTGATGTGATTTAGTGGTGTATAGCCCAAAAAAAATTGTGTACAAATCATTTCCCTTTAAAATATTAAGGCATCTAATCGTGATGAACATTCATGGGAAAGAAAAAATATCACAAAAAATCCATTAGACTTTATTGAATTAACATTATATATATATATATATATATATATATATATATATATATATATATATATATATATATATATATTCACCAAACTCAAACAAACACTTTCACTATTTTAGTATGGATTATAAATATTTTATTCTAATGGGAATTGCACATCTTATCTTTAGTATATACTATATGATTACTCGTGCATAGCAACGAAATTTTCTAGCGACAGATAGTTATAGTAAAAAAAAAATACTATGAATTATAAATGAAAAATAACCCGGTTCAACACGACCGGTTCCACTGGTTAAACCGGTTCCGGTCGAAAAAAATGTTCAAATTAAACCGGTTTTTATATTTTCGAAACCTGGGTAATCCCACCAGGTTCGAATTGACCCAAATCAACCCGGTTTTCGATATATATATATATATATATATATATATATATATATATATATATATATATATATATATATATATATATATATATATCTACATTATATATAACAGGAGGCATTTGAAGAATATGCCACCTCATTGCCCAGTCAATGCCCAATAATTCATTATCCGACATGTCATCAGCCATGTCATCACATTGTTTCCATGTAAGCAATTTTTATAATTTATTAATTTTTTTATAAAATTCGGTTCCTTTAATTCATTATCAGCCGGCAATTTTTTAAATTTATCTTTATTGCATTTTTTTAATTAATTTTAGGCTATACTACTTTGGATTAAAATTCAGTTTTATTTTTCCAAAAATTCATATGTTAGATTCGAACATGGGACATAGCATAACATTAAATCATTAATAACCATGCTAACCACTAGATTAACACCGTTTTTTATTTATAGTTTGCAAAAAAAAACCTATAAACTTTTCCAAACAAACATAACCCACTAATTTATTCATTCCTAGCATAATCATAACTCATTCCCTAAAATTAGTCACAATCCTCTCAATCCATTCCATACTTATCTATTTTGATTTCATCTATAGGAAACACACAATATTATCCCAAATTAATACCCATTACGATTTCAAAACCCTGCTTACGAGAAAAGAATGCAGAAAGTTATAGTCGATCAAAGGTATGATATGTTCTTCATCATAATATTCATGCTTTGTTTTGTTTTAGTTTTCCATTGATTTCATCAATAAGTTAATTTGATATGTGTTTTTAGGTTATTGTTTTCATCTTCACTTGTGTATATTTAAGTTTAGACGCATGTATTTGATTTTTGTGAAATACTTTTGCATCCATTTGACTACAAGCCGACCATCTTTTTCTTCAACCATACTATGATTCACAATTGTGGCAGTTTATTATTTATGTATACATTCTTTGGTCATATCATACTGCCATGCCACTTGCAGCTAGACAAGAAAAGATCACACGCGTTTGTGGTCAGATGCAATACATGTCTGCATTAATGGTCTAACGACAACCGTATTTTTACTTATCAGTAATAGCTATAATATGTTCGTTACAGGGTTATGCCATACGGGCAAATGTAAATTTACATGGCAACAAACATTTTGACACCATACTCCAGCTAAATTCAGCATATCGGATTCACAGATTCGGTTGCCAAAAAACTCAAAGGTATTCCGAAATAGTTAATGAAATTTAAAAAATCCACATATTTCTTATAACTATTCATTGCATTAGCAGATTATATAGGAACTATTAAAAAAGTGGGAGACACAAAGACGTTTGGAAACACAACTACAAATAGGGCCATGCTCAGAAATATTAACGTCCAAAATCTCAAGTTAGTACACCTGGCCATCTGTTTATTATTTTTATAATGTAACAACTATATTTATATTAATGTCATTTTTATAGCGGCAAATACCATTACGTTTACTCTATGGAATGAGATGGGTACCAATTTTTAGATGGAAAAGTACATGGCACTAGAAAAACCAGTCGTTATAGCTGTTAGTTCATGTTTTGTGAAAAGATACGCAGGTACGTACAACGGTAAAAAAAAAATATATAAAACACGCATGCATCTACGGATATTTCTTTTGTGAACTTTACTTTCTAACGATAGGAGGACTGCAATTGTCTCCAACGCCAAACACCTATTACTCCGTACTATTTAAATCCAAGTATTCCAGATGCTGAGCATATATCATGTGTAAGTAAAAACGTTGGGTTTAAAATTTCTAAATAGAAAAGGTGTCACAACCCTCCGTTTGTTTCTGTTATTCTAATATGTATGACCAACTTCTTGCCTGGCATACATACCACTAAACAAGAAAAGCTAAGAAACCACATACCGCTAAACATACTGTTACACAATAAATCCAGATACTCAAAAGGTATACCCCATACCGATACACATATTTGTTTTTAAATACATTTGGCTATAATTACTTAAAAAATATGCATCAGCGTGTGAGGTTTACCATTGAAGCAGGCATAGTACTAAAGATTGATGAAACCAAACCATAGTATTTTAATAAATGTCGCACATGTGGGAAAAAATTAGCAGAGGGGTTTCCACATTGGCAGTGTCAAGAGTATGGCGAGCAACCACTTCCTAATTACAGGTACTTTAAAGCTTCTACAACTACTATCAAATGTCTACATCATAGTGAACGAATAAAGAATGCCCACCCATATGTGGAAGCGAGCAATTTTGTATTAGAATTTGTATAAACGAAATATGGTGGTGATGCTTGACATGATTTATGAATATAGGCACGTACAACTTAAGGCATGTATGCATAAAAGGTAGTCAAGTTCTTGAATATCTGATTCATAAATCTTCATCTTTCCCTTAAATACCTGTCTAAGCTTGGTTTCTGCTTTCTTCATTGCATTTGAATTTCTCATTAGTTCTAATAATGCCCATTCAAGTGTCACTTGATGAAACTTAACACTAACCACGAGTACTGCTTTGATGTGATCCAATGTTAACAGAAACTGAAACGCACCCTCATCTTTGAGCCTCAAAAGAACATCAAGAAGGTCTTCATTGTGGTCATTATGCCCATCTGGTCGGCGTTGTTCTTGATTAATAAAAGCTCTTAATTATTTGAATGTGTAAAGATCTAGATTAGCTAAGTGGTCTAGCATCTAAAAATATGATATGGCCATATACGTATGAAATTTGGTTTTGTTGTGTTTAACTGACAAGCTAGCGGCTCATTCGATTTACGTTTCCTTCCTGTAGCTAAATCTATCTGATCATAAAAATTTCCAGCTCAGAAACCTAAAAATAATTTTCACGGTACTCATAATTTAACTCTTTTACACTTTATTGATTTTATTTTTTTCTATTCATCTTCAATTTTTGTAGTTAGATGAATAATTGTGTTAGTTTTGAATTTGTAGTTTGACTTTATATGGTCAATAAACATGCTGATTATAATATGTACATGTGTATTGTTACTGAAAATTGTTGTTAGTTGTAGTGTCTAAAGTATTTGCTTTGATCTTACTTTGACCAATGTATGTGTTTGCAACCCGATATTGTTAACAGTAGACATTATTTTCATACATCAATTGAAAGAACACCCCAAGTTTAAGAGACCTGATGGTCATATTGAAATTGATGTGAATTGAAGATAAATTACACATACCAACTTGCTGAATATGTGATGCCGTACTTAAACCTGATGTAAGCCAGTCTGCTCCTTTAACTACTATCATCACCAGTCTCATCATAAATAGTTGCTAAGAATGATTATTTTACATATGCACATGCTCTTTCGAGTGGTTATTATTTGCTTTTAGTCCCAATCTTAATGGCATTTGTAAATTTTCATGTAATATATTGATATATATGTTTGTTGCCAGTGAAAAAGTGCAGATTGTTCGAGTAGACAAGGAGAAGTATCTAAACAGTATAATGTGAGTCATGAAAATTATTTTCTTCTGATTAATTACACTTAACATCAAACCTACCATGTATAATGTTCCATGCATAAATATTAAGACCATGTGAATATTAGTAAGCTATCTCTGACACACACATAAGGAACCAATAGAGGTAGCAATTTTGATGGGGCTATTACTATAAGTAGACGTAGCAATTTCAACATATGTAATATGACTTCATATTAGATCAACTTGAGATATTTATCTATCTCAACTTGGTATAAAATTAATTTAGCAAATAAAAATGGGTCGAATGGGTTAAGGCTCATCCAAACTCTAAAATTTAGTTTGTCTCTGTGCTTCGTACATACTTGATACTTTTGTTCAAATAGTTAGATTATTACCCTAATTACATTACTTTTGTAATGTCATTAATCTTTATAGAATCAAAAGTAAAGGGCTAAAACATTTACGGGTCAACACTGCACGACATGATCCAACCCATAATGAACAGTACAAAAGAAAGGTTCAACCCAAAGCTGTACAACCTTTAAAATTTGACACCTAATTATAACTCAATTTTCTTTGCAAATCTCTGTTTCATGACTTGACTCAAGGTTTGTACAGAAACTCAATATCTAACTGTGGGGCATACTCCGTACTATAAAAGTTTAGAATATATATGTGAAGACCGTGGTGAGGTGTTGGATATCTATGTATTTCAATCAAGACAAGGCCATTATTGGATTTGTGGCTTCCAGATATATGAATGGGAGAGGACATGCATAAGCTGATGGTGATCAACAATCTGATTAAGAGTAAGATGCAACAAAACTTTGATCTTAAGTAAATAGTCGCGGGAAGCATGTCGAATTTTACCCAACTGACATGTTAAATTTATCTACCAGGTTTTTACAAAATTTGTAAACAAGATGATGTTTAGGATAATAAGCACCATGCTATCCCGGTACTATTCTCTTAACCGTATGTTTGTTAAACTTATATATGTTGTACAATATTTAAGTAAAGGAACATCTTGCAGAAATTAATTACCATAAGCTCATAAACCCATTAAATAACCATATACAAACATGTCGGGTTAATCAGATTATGAGAATAGAAAATCTTACCCGATACTTGATACTAATAAGCTTTGGGTATCTATGGCACAGGTGTATTCAGCTTCGGGTATTGCAAGTCGATTAGCTGGGTTATGTAGGCTGCTAAGAAAAGATGGACATCAAAAATTTTGCCGGATATATAACGTCTTGGCCCATGACCGGTGGTCAGTTTCGACTCATCTCGGGTGAATATTGCGTTGTTAAATCAGGTTTGACGACCAAGAACTATTAAGTGCAATTGGTTTGTTGGTGATTCAATCCAAACCATCGACGGATTTGGTTGATTGAAGTTATTTAGTTGTGATTTTCTCTTAACGAAAAAAATGATAAGAAAAATCAGGTACTTGCTTTGATCTTCTGATATGTGACTGATGTACCTAATAATAAGTAGTAATTTAGAAAACTAATTTTTAGTAACAATGTGACTGATGTACCTAATAATCTGTAGTAATTTAGAAAACTAATTTTCAGTAACAATGTGACTGTTGTACCTAATAATCAGAATGGGCCTCAACTGCAGTTTGCGCCTTTTCATAGTTCTGTTGGTGAGGGGTTTTGGCATGGATTGTCTTCGATGAATTTTTTTTTTTTTTTTTTTTTTTTTTTTGGTAAAAGGGATTTTTCACCCTGGTAAAATGTCGATGAAACTTAATAAGCTCAAAATTGACAAGTCGCCAGTTTCTATAACTGGTTTGTTACTATTACTTCTATGCTTTAAGCATTCGTGTATTTGGCTAAATTTTGTTTTGTTAGCGTATGTAAATGCATAAAACAGGTCAAGATACTATTATTTATCTATTCACTTAATAGATGAGAAACTGTAACAACCCGCCCCACATCAGTGGGAGATGAGACATTTGAGCCCAATATAAGCTTGAAGTTGTGTTCTACTACTATCCTTCCACTACGGTTTTTACGTGAAACCGGAAGGATATATCCGTCACTATGAAAAAATTTGTCTCTTTGCATTATAAATGTTTGTGATTTCGGAATAACGAAACAAAATGTGGGGCAATTATTGTTTGTAAAATGTATAAGGTCGAATGTTCTGTGGAATTCGATTCATTGCGGTTACTGTGTACTAATCCATTTGTGTTAACTATATGTGGTAGGTTGCTAAGCACCTTGCTCAAATACTCAAGTATCCAGCCATCTAACTCTCATTGGTGAATATTTACCAACTGAAACAAGTAATGATCACTAATCGAAACAAGTCGTGGGAAAAGAAACTGACACCATTTTTAATATGTATTAAATGCTGTACAGTAGTCATATTTAGCTCGAGAAGGCAACAATCAAGAGGTTAACTTTATGACGGTAGTTTTCTTCTAGATGCAAGTAAATGGAAAAAAATTTATACGTTCAGTTTAATACAAAAGTCTCATTCGATATTGTAAGTCTTGGAAAGTGAAATCGTGTACAACTTTCTAACAGTCGTGTTTATGTAAAAGATGTTTGGTGCTTAATTATATGTGAGGATTATGTTGTAAAGCATAAGATTGCCTTTGATCGGGTGTGTTCTGGCTGCATTAGCTCATGCCAACGCTATGGATGAGCCATGGAAAGTCAGAAAGAGATGCTCCAAGTTTTTAACATGTTGCCATATTTGAATGCTAAACAAATATATGCTACAAAAGCTAAACAAGAATTGAATTTATATAAAGGAAAACAAATGCCACATAACCTACAATTAATAGATAACTAACTATAGATGGCATTCTATACTTGCATTTACATAAAACACAACTCGACCCAGCTATCATTATACTAATGTCATGGCAAACTTATGACAAAACACAGATAGCACGAAAAATAAATGGGAAAAAAATTTCGCAACGTGCGGGTGCAATTATTTACAACCTTTCTTTCACTAAAGTAAAATATGCCACCGATATTAATAAGTCATGCCCGCCTATCGGACAGGCTTTGCTGCTACTAATTATATTTTACGGTGTTCGTACTTCATTAACCGTTGCTTAGTTTATTCCATTATTACTTTTTTAGGCATTTTTTACCGGCATTCTTTCGCTATAGTCAAATGTGTCAACAATATTCATAAGCTTACGACCCTTCCTTTTTACATGTACACTTTCCAACCATTTTTTACCACGCTTCTTTCGCTATTGAAGAATACAACACTATTATTAATTAATTAACATGTATTTGAAATGTATACTATGTATACAATACAACAACTTAGACAAAATATTGCAACAACAAATATAGTTATCTTCTGAATGCAACACATGCATTTGGCACCGCAATGTACAAAAAAATACATACAAATTTACAATTTTGAAAATACTTAACGTAAACTAATATCATCACAAAATTAATTAACCTCCCCGTCGTTAAATATGAATTAAAATTGGCTAATACCATAAAAAATAATTATAAGTCATGAATGTCTCCTTATTAATACATAACTTATAACTGTAAAAGATCACTGATATCCGTACATATGATAAGCATTTTAGATTGATAAACAAAGAAACATGTCGGTTTAGATTGAGCTAGAAAAAGACAACTAAGAATGTTACAATAGCCATAAAGGCCATTGCTTGAGCCTTGAAGGCCGGTGACATGCTTCTTAAACTTGATGAATTATAGACGTAAATGTAACGGCCCTTCCATAAAAAACATGAAAGCAAATAGGATGTAATTAACAATCCGCTTTAAAATTGGACAAACCTTGCAAGAAACTTTATTTTCTCATATTTGATAAATGTTTATTTCTTTTCATTCTTAATGCATACAATGAAAAATTTGGTATGAAGGATCATCGTAAAAGAATGGGTGAACCAAAGGGATATACTAAAGCACGAGAGTTTGAAAGGTTTCTTACGCCACTGTAGTTGGAACTCATACCTAGAAAGCATATGTTCAAAGGCATCGATACTAGCATGGTCGATGATGGTTGAGCAACTTCTAAATACCAGGATGGTGGTAGAAGAGATTAAGATCGGATTAAGGGTGGAAACATGTGATCGATCAGGGAAAGAGTTTGTGAAGTCGGAAGGGTTAAAGAAGATGATTAAGGAGTTGATGGAGGGAGGAAAGCGGAAAGAGGTGAGGAAGAAGGTTAAGGAGGTTGGTGCGGCTGCAAAGAAAATACAAGTGTTTTCACCTTATTTTGCTACAAAGTTATATAAGCAAATAGACATTGATAGTATGCTGTAAACGACCCTATTTGGTTTACAAGCATACTATCAATGTCTATTTGGTAAGCCAAATTCTGTATTGTATATTAATATGACAATTATACAGTTATATATAACTTAAATAAGTTAGACAAATAAGCCGGCACTTAGACTAGATATTGCAACAACATTAAACAAAATACATACAATAAAGAAAAAATTTAACGTAAACTAATATCATCACAAAAACGTAATAGTACAATCAGGAACCTTCACCATATCCACCACAAGTGCTTTGCATGTCGGAATAGTGATTACTTGAAGTAATGTTCACTTAAGTGCAACAACAAACTGATGACAAGTACTATATACGGTCAGTATACTTTCATGAACGACATGGATCAATTTTTTATTTCCATTACTTTTTTCTGATAAGATTATCTATTTCAGTTACAAAAATATGTTGATTAAATTGCTATTGATCTTTTACTATATGGATACTGACTTCACCTTTAGAATTTACTTGAAATGTAGTGGCAATAATTTAGTGTCGTGCTCTTTTTTAAGTATTGTCCTGATTACAGTTTGATGATCGTTAATGTTTAAAATTTAATGTGATTCAGGTTGGACACTTGAGAGAGTTGTCAAATACGAGTAACAGTGTTGAGCTTAAGCTGTTACAAAAAATAGAAATTAGACAGGTAAGATCTCAGTGCTAACATATTATTTCTGGATGTTAATATAACAGGACTTCGGGCACTGGACTTTACCCAGCCAACAGATAAACTAAACTCAACTGATTGGATTAAACCATTTTTAACTGACCGAAGGATGCTGAAGAAAGCAATGAACTCACGTATCGAAGGAAGATACCCTTCAAAAGCTACAAGCCAAATTGCTCAATTAGCGAGTACGTGTCTCAGACCAGAACCAAAGACCCGACCATCTATGATAGAAATAGTTGTAAAGCTAGAACTGCTAGAGATGGACTATAATATATTGTCCATATTCATTGTGAATCATTTTATTTAAAGTAGATTATCAATCTTGTGTATTAGATGATGTAATGTTCTAATGGCCAAACCGTTGTTATTGGTAATCAGTGCTGCCATCACTATTCTTTAGAGTTAACAATTACCAGCACTCAGCTGAGCAGATTCTCCTCTAAAATATTACAAGACCGCTTTAGACAAATGTCTTAAACTTTGGTAAGCAATCAAGTGTACATTCTTCATTTTACAATTAGATTAAACTTTGGTAAAAACTTACATTCTCCTATTATGAATATAATTGTATTGTCGAACAAATTAATAAACTACAAAAATACAAATTCGTATATATATATATATATATATATATATATATATATATATATATATATATATATATATATATATATATATATATTGTATAATTCCAAATATATATAAATTTATTTTTTGTGGAAGACCGGGTTGACCCAGCTGTCGAACTGGTAAAACTGATGACCCGGTGACTCAACCAGGTCAATTAGAGACCCAATTTTTTACTCCCTCCGTCTCATATTAAGTGTCTACAATAGAATCTTTAGATGTCCCAAATTAAGTGTCCACTTGTACCTTTTAACCAATAAGATGTGAGTTTAGTGGGTAAAAATAATATTTGATTGGTGGAAAGTTTAGTTAGTGGAATCTTCTAAAATTTTGTGCATTATGAAAGTGGACACTTAATATGAGACGGAGGTAGTAAAATATTAATTAAACACTAACACTATTTAAATTGATTGAAAATAAGATAGATTATAAACAAACAAAAATAATAATAAAAGTTTATGACTTTTATAAATAGTTTACTTAATTTTTCTACTTTTTTACTTTAAGAGTTTTTCCTTTATGTATATATAAAGAGATAACATAATTTACTTAAAAACTCTTCAAATGAGAAACATAAAATTGTTATTCTACCTCTACTCCTTATTTTTTCAAATATTATACTGCATTCCATTACTACTTTTAAGTTAAAAGTTTGACCCAATAAATATTATAGTTTAGGCTAATATAATTTCTCAACTATAATTATTGGTCTAATATTTATATTTATACTCGATTGTTGTTGGTTTATTGTAACTGTTACGCCCCATGCCTAATTTGATCAAAAACTTAAAACTTTTTGCGGAAACGACAAGACTATAACGGACCTTCCGTTACTCTTTAATAAACTGATAAAAATTTGTTACAAACCCGCCTATCAGACTATTTTTAAATGAAATTAAACTCAATTAACTTTGAAATGAAAGGTGGCACGAGATCCTAACGACTTACGGATTAAAAGATATAACTTTTCGAAGTTGAACAAAAACTGAACTGCATTTAGCCGTGAGACAACTGCAGCTAGTTGTCTCAAAGGCCTCACAGCCGCACGGCTATGTCCCAAAGCCGCGGCTAAAGGCGTAGCACGAGTATAAAAACCTCGTTTGGTACATTAAAAAAAGTTAGTTGATTTATCGTACGTTATAACATTTTTCAATTATATTTTATTATTATATGTTATGATATATGCTTAAACATTATACAAACATTTAACCAAAATATCTCAAATGTAATTATTTGCCGCTACGGAATCGTATTGTTATACACAGGCTTTAACCATTTATGTATTTATATTTTAAGCAATTATTGTAAAACACGATCTTGCACGATGATTGTTCAAGAAATTACAAAACAAACCGAAACGAATATTTTTATTATCTATTAAGGTTAGTTGTATAATAAAATGAAATAAATGATACTTTATTAGTTAATATGAGAAAAGTTAATATATCGAGTCTTTATTTATATATCAAGTCTTAATTTATAGATTTTTATATATCAAGTCGCGGGTTAATATATCAAGTCTTTATTTATAGATTTTTAGTTTAGCATCGAACAATAAAATAATCAAAGTCATTAATTAAGTTAAGACAAAGTCAACTTACAAACCATTAAGGGTGCGTTTGGTTCGCAAGTGGGATTGGATTTGGATTTGGATTTGGAAAAAGTTTGAAAGATTTGGAAAAAAAGTAGGAGAGAGAAAATATATTATTATATATAATTTATTAATTTTATATCGTACTTAAATACTCCCTCTGTCCCATATTAAATGTTCACTTTCATTTTTCAAAGTCTTTTTTCATAAACTTTGACTTTAAATATTTTTATGTGTGTTATATAATACTTGATGCAAAATATATGAATGAATTGAGTTTTAAATATATTTTCGTTAGATATAACTTTTATCAAGTATTATATAATACAAATAAAAATATTTACGGTCAAAGTTGAAGAAAAAAGACTTCAAAAGTCAAAAGTAGACATTTAATATGGGACGGAGGGAGTATTATATTTAAGGAAGATGTGTGCATGATGGGGCCACATGAAGCTGGGAATCATCCAAAGATAGGTTAATTGAGAGGAATTATATTTTTGTGGATTGACCCACTTTAATTTTATTCCCTGACATACCAAACAATTGATATCCACAATCAAAGTATTACTTGAAAGTAAAAAGAGGCAACCAAACGGGCCCTAAAACTTCAACTTGTCAGTTTCATTGTGATTTGTACATCATTTTTTTTTTGTCATTCACCACTAAATTATGCATCGCGGTGTTGTACTGTATGCATAACTGGTGTGATTTAGTGGTGTATAGCAAAAAAAATGGTGCACAAATTATCTAACTATCTTATAATGCATAAAGGACTACTATAATTAAAATACTTAAAATTAAGCCTTACAAGTTTAGAAGCTTAAAGTACTAGTGATTCAAACACAATTAGACAATTAATACCATAAATGTAGGGATGAGCTCGGGACCAATCTCGTCCCGACCCCGTCCCGAATTGATGCTCCCGTTTTTTTCCCGGGCATGAAAGGTGTGTACCGTTCCCATACCGAACGGGATTCCGGTACTGGTACCGGTTCCGGGATACGGGACCGGGAAATCGGTACGTATCGGGTTATTCCCGTTTTTTTTTAAACTTGAATGATATTTAAAACTTGTATTGTACAAAGAATGTATATATATATATATATATATATATATATATATATATATATATATATATATATATATATATATATATATATGTGTGTGTGTGTGTGTGTGTGTGTGTGTGTGTGTGTGTGTGTGAGTGTGTGTGTGTGTGTGTGTGTGTGTGTGTGTGTGTGCATGCTTGTTTCAAGAATGTACAAATTGGCACATAAATTAACAAAAGTATGTAGATGTTTGTTAATCTCTACGAATGATATAATCACTGATATAGTGATATCAAATGATATAATAATAATCATTGATATAATCAATGATATTGAATGTAGAAACATGGACACCCATTCGAATGATACAGATTAAAGTCATTAAACATAAATATTAAACATACCTCAATTGTTTTCAAATCATAAATGTTGAGATAGACTTATGTTTTCCAATGATATGAATGAAGAGCCGCTGTTGTTACTAATTAGTAGCAGCATCCAGTAGGTTGTTTTTTTTTTTTTTTTTTTTTTTTTTTTTTTTTTTTTTTAACCTTTGGTTAGCCCGTATGCATGGAACAAATGGGTTTTTGAATATAATTCCCTAAAAAAACATGGACTCTTCTAATTCCGGTACCCAATCGGGATTTCCCGAATAAGTCCTGTCCCGAACCCGAAAGTTCCCGATTTTTTTTAGCCTTAATTAGTAGTCCCGGTACCGTACCATATATCGGGACTCGGTACGGTACTGGTACGGTTCCTGTTCGGTTACGGGAATCGGGTCTATATGCTCACCCCTAATACAAAACTAACCTGAAAACAGTGATGGTGACGTTCCACTTCCGATTTGATGTTGTTGACACCATGGCAGCCTTGTTGTTGCTAACGCCATTGCAGTCTAAGCTAAACCTCAAAAAATAGTAGAGAATAGTTTAAAAAAAAAAAGAAACCGTAAACACTAATAGTCTAACAAACAATTACTTGTTCAACAGTCTAACAAACAATAGCCCCTACTTTAATAATGCAGAACTTACTATTCAGAACTCATGAGGCTCGATAATAAGCAAATTTTTTTAATGTAATCTTATACAGGCCCCTATTCCTTTTCAATTCCAAAAAACACCTAATCTAATAATAAGCAGGTTTTTTTATGCAATCCTAAACACAAACGAATCTAATAATAAGTAATTTGCTTAATCAAAAATTGTCAACCATTAACAGAATACATACCTCCAAATCTTCTATTTTAAATTAGAGAAATATGTTGCAGATGCTTTAGATTTGTGTTGACTGCTATGCATTCTGATACATTATTCCTGCAATACAAAACCAAACATATCGTATTATGATAAACAAAGTTAACATAAAAACTAAAAGAAAATGATCAAAGTTACTAACATGATGAGCTTCGGCCCTTCAGTCTCAACATTCAAATCGAAAAATTACGAATGCATCTTTGCCATCCATCATGGTTCCCTCTTCTACCTATTTTTAAAATGTTACTGATCAAACACTGTTTGTAACAAATAACTTGCTGATATGTTTTCATTTGATTAAAACATTTAAGTTTTCATTTGATAAAAACATTTAAGTTTACTCTTATGCTACCCATCAGATGTATAGATTAAAAAACAAATTTTGAAACAAAAAGTATTCTAATGGACCTGGTCATAAGAGTAAAACCAAGGTTATAAATAGCGTGAGGCGTGGCGTGGCGGCGAAGCCAAGCCTCAAGCTATACGAGCTATAGCGAAGCTATAGCGTTTTTTGAGGCGTGACCAAGGCGGCATAATTTATATATATATATATATATATATATATATATATACTAGTTTTCGAAGCCCGCTCGATGGGCGGGTATGACTTGTAATTTTATATTTTAATTTGAACATATACGAATATCAATGATCTTTTATAGTTATTTATTATGTATTCACTCGATATGGGCATGACTTGTATTTTTACATTTTAATTCATTCATGTTTGAATATCAATGACTTTTATAGTTATTTGTTATGTATTGATAAAGAGACATGCATATAACATTTTAATTTATCTTTTTATGAGAGTTATTTTAGATTTTAATTTAATGATGTTGTTTGGATAGTTGTCACAACTCACCATTTCAGGTCATTTCTCGAACTTTGGAAAAACACTATTCATCAAAACACTATTCATCATTTTTGGTGTCAGTTTGACATTCCGAGAAGCATTCAGAAATTTTACTATTCACTGAACACTATTTATTCCGGAAGAAATTTCATCATTCACGTGCATTATTCATTTCATCGTAAATTTAGTTTACGGGTATTAAAATTCGCGTAACCGTATGGGTTTAAGTGCGAATTCATTTCATTATCAGTAAGGACACTGCATACGGACTAGAGACAGTCTGCATATCATCAGTAGGTCATTTACATGTTATACCACTCTTAGGATTTTCCAATTTACATATTTGATACATTTAACGTTTTTCTTATAATTATTTATAATAAACGTTAACACACGGTTAATACACACGACGAATATATCTAAATATTCCCACAATGGTCCCGACATATTTTTATATCCATTTTATCATCATCAAAGTTATAACATTCATTTACCCAGTATTTTGGAAATTTATTTTATTTATAACGTAAGCTTATAAATATTACGACGGTTTTCGTGAAAACTAAACAATAATCACCCGAACACTCAGTACTTGTACCCAACATATTTTTAACATTTTTATAACTTTATTTTATCCCGAATAACTTCGTTAACATTTATTTCTAGCAAACCCGGTACCCGATTATAACTAAACTATAACTAAAACTACACTTACACTACAACTAGTTTTTCCTAAGTTATCAAAATCATCTTTGCTACTCTTTTATACATTGAAAAACCGGCCACACATGCCCCCCCCCCCCTTGACCACTTGATAAGTTTAACCATGTGCTAGTATTATACATTAAAAACCTAACCTAAATATCTAAAAACACCAAACACATAACATACATAAAATTTTGGAATCAAAAGCTCAAGATCTCATCTTCTCCATCTCATAAGCCACGACCCAACTTCAATCCATAACCAAAATCCATTATTTTTCCAAGTACAAAGCTACAAAGTTGTTCATTTCATCATTCTAATCAAGAATCATCCAACAAAAACACAAGTAATCCAAGGTTTCTAATCATCTCATCACCTATTATTTCAAAGTGAGTATTCAAAATTATTTTCATGTTTTCATCTAATTAACATATGTATCTTATGGTATTCATGCTTAATTTCATGTACAAACTAGTTATACAACTTTATTTTTATATACTTTTTGAACATACAAACCCTAGATTGTGATTTAGGTGTTCCCTTGTTAAATTAACTTGATTACTAGTCATTAGGAACCCATGGCACCCTGAGAAGGTGTATGGTAGGATTAGTATAGATTTGTGGAGTTTGCAAGAGTTTTGGTTGATGTAGAAACTAGTTTTGAACCTTGGAAATGGTTTTGTAACAAGTAAATATACCTACTGTCCCATTTTGGTAAATTCTGGAAAATCAGTAAATACAAAGGAAACTTTGGCAAAATTTTTAGAAAATACTTTCAAAAACGAATCCGTAGGCGAAAGAACGGATTAAAAAGAGTTTATAACGAAGAAGTTATGATTTTTGCAAGTTTGTAGACGAAAAATATTTTTCTGAAAAATTACATGTTGTTGGACGTTTTTTGTCGGACAAAAAGAGGCTTTAGACATAACCTAGAGGAACCGAGCTTTCCAAAATATATTACTACATACTAAGACGTAACCGTGGATATAAAGAACAAGTAAAACGGACTAATAACGACAAAGATATTCACGTTTGAATATCGGCAAAACTCATTTTTGGTTGACAGCTTTTAAAAATATTAACACTAAAACTATGTAGTAACTCTAGATTTCTAGAAATAATACCAAGTACCCAATTTTATATCTAATGAAGTATTAGTTATTACAAGTATATTTTTATCACTACAAGGCGTTATTTCAAGGATTTCAACACTAACATGGAAACATACGATATATATATATATATATATATATATATATATATATATATATATATATATATATATATATATATATATATATATATATATATATATATATATATTGCAACTAGCTTTATTTTTCTAATAGCCAAATTTTTCCTAAGTCTTGGAAAATGTATATTTTTGATAACAACAAGTGTTTTTCAAAGAGTAGAGTGGTATAGGAACATGTGCATGGACATTCATAACATCATTTGGTGATCTAAAGTAGATCGTTCATCATTCACATTAGGTTGCGGCTAGTGTGCGCGCCTTGTTTTTTAGCTCATTACATGTTCACAGTATCATCAGTTTAAGGTGAGTTTTCATAGCCCCGTTTTCAATTCAATATTTTGATTTCAAATCCCACGGGGGGAATACATTGCATCAATTATTTTAGTACGAGCCCAAGTACCAAAACATATGTACATTGCTTAAGTTGACTTACCAATTAGTTAAAGTCCCCTATTTATTATCATGGACCGTTAATTTGCCGGTAAGCGAGAGTGAGTGGATAGATCTATCGAGGGTGACGCCTCCATCCGTGGTAGTGATTACCAACCGTAAGCGGATGCATTTCATTTTGACACAGTTACGAGTGTTCTGGTAAAACATTCGGGAGGGGCATATAATTTCATCAGTCATAGCTTCGGGGTCATGAGCTTAAGGTCTATTGTACAATTTTCATGAGATTTTTATCTTGCACTTTTGCTTGTGGTGGCCGTACATCATTACAATTTACAAACCTATGGAATTCACCAACATTCGTGTTGACGTTTTAGCAATGTATTTCAGGTTATTAAGGTAGCTCATGTGACATGCATTTGGACCTTCATGGAGTCGCGGAGTCGACGCGTCTCATCATTATTTCATGCACTTATGTAAACATTTGATCTAGTAGGACTTGTTTTCATAAACTTGCAACACCTTTTGGGGACCTCATTTTGTAAACTCTGGATTATTTCAATGATCAAATGCAGTATTTTCCAAACGACACTTTAGGTCGTTCAATGTAACTGTAACTGTGGTGCTATGACAGACACCCCCATGTATTCCATTCCGCTGCAAGTCAGGTAAATTGGGGGTGTGACAGATTGGCATCAGAGCTAAGGTTATAGCGAACTAGGATGTATCTTGGACCTTAGACTATAACCACATCATCATAGCATCTCATCATTTCATCATAAGTGCATAATCATGATACATGTTGTTTCATGCATACCCTGTGCGAGTTATTTATACTTATATTTGTATATGTATATCATTTTATTGACCTGGTTCACTAGTGACATGCCTTCAGATACTCACCCTGACATCCTTTTACCGGATTCCGACATTGAAGATGCCTTGTCATCTTCCACTACCATTATACCACCAGTTGCACTTATACCACCATTAGCACCGTTGATTTGTCATAGGAACAGGGTTTTCCTATCATTCAGCCCATACATAGAATGCCTTTTGGTAGAGTATTCAGACTTAATCTTAATGGACTTATTAGGATGCTTATATCAAGGAAGATAGTGTGTTTTCTTTCCTTCACTAGAAGAGCACTCACTATTCAGGTACTACCACCACCATCAGTTAATTATTACACTATTGGTCGTCCCATAGTGCGTACTTCAGTTTTACCTCTTAGATGTCACGAGGTAGCGCAAAAGAGGGTAGTATTCCATTCACTAGTACCATCATTGTCATTTCCTTTTCCATTCCCACTTGCCATGAACTAGATAACACCTAGTAGATAATACCAATAACACGGACTCAACAGGAACATCCGCAGATTCTTCAGGAATGGTTCAGAATCTACATTATCTAAGATTTGATCGATGCACAAATTCAGACACCACTTCAGGACTATCTCGACCTTATGATGCCACAAACCTGATTTCACACAGAGGGACACCAGGAAGTCCCTAGACCAGACTTATATCCTCACTAGTTTTTACTAGTATCCTAGCCACAGAAAGTGTGGGACATAGTCTAAAGAACTTGTTGTCTTTTGATTGTTGTACAAACAAAAATATCAAGTGTGACTCTACTATATAAGAAATGGTTGTGCTATTTGTGATACCGGTTCACGTAGACCAAAATTTTCATATATTATATTCATGTGTTGTGAATATGATGACTTTGATTGACTATATCCTCATGGTCACTTATGATTTGATGAAGAGAGATCTAAGCAAACCACTCCAAACATGACGCAAGCTGCTGATGGACAAGTCATTACCAAGAACGTAGCCACCGCCCTGACTAAGGAACTTACTCACGTGGAATTTATGGGGTGCAATCCTCCCTCCTTTATCGGAACTAGAAACACAAAGGAATTTCTCAAATGGTTCGAAGAAATAGAAACAATATTTCGATGTGGCGACTGTCATAAGGAAGACAAGGTTAAGTTCGCCACATACACTTTTCAGGATCATGCCCAGGAATGGTGGACCAAACATATTAAGATGGTAGGAGTTGATGCTGCTTACTCACACTCTTGGGAGAAACTAAGAAGGATGATGAGTATAACATTTGGTGTAGGAAGTGAGTTACGAGCAAGGGAACAGGAAACACTAAACTTTACCATGGTAGGAAATGATGTTGACGAGTACACTACTCATTTTTATAAATTAACACGACTAGGTTCTGCAATGGATGAACCGGAAAGCAAGAAACTTGAAACATACATCGGGGGACTCTCAAATGAAATTCGTATGTTGGTCATCGCATGGGAACTCGATACCATGTCTGCAGCTATCAAAATAGCGATCGAAGCAAAGGAACTCATAGTTAACGCCGAGACATCAGGAAACAATAGTGACAATAAAAGGAAGTGGAACAACAATCTAGTTTGCAATGCTGCTCAACAATAACCCAAAGGACAAGAAGTGAATAGAGCCTTTGCTGCAGAACCGTACACAAAGAGAAGGTATATTGGAAAGTTACCTTACTGAAACCTGTGTAATCAACATCACCGAGGTCATTGCAGTAAAACGTGTGGAGTGTGCAAGAAGCAGGGTCATCGGACTGAAGACTGTAGGAAACTCACAAATCAGAAGACCCCAGGGAGTTGCTTCAAATGTGGAAACTTAGGGCATTTCAAGAATGACTGCCCGGAACTAAGGAACAAGGAAAATCAGGAACTTGGAATCAAGACTAAATCGCTCGAGGAATAGCGTGAGCTGTTGAAAGAGAACCGTCAGGATATTAGCAACATTAAGGATAACAACAATGCTTCAGCAGGAGGAGCTTTGTTTCAATATATAAACCATAGTTCGAGCCCTTTACGGTTGTATCTTTCCTTTTGTACTTACAGTTAGTACGATGACATAACCTAGTTGTATTAAGCACTTTCCTGTCCAATGTAGTATCTATCCTTTGTTACCTCTGTGATAATCATAACCATCGTTTACTCCATTTTCTATCCCGATTGCTCAGACTTCAATCGTTTCGCAACATTTTAGTATTGTCTCATCATGGATTAGGTTGATTTCGTTTTTGTTGAATTAGTAGACTATTACCATTCGACAAGATTCACCCACGTATCCAATACACCATTCAAGCTATTTTACTATCATATGGGGAAACTGTTTTACAGAAAAATTTCTGAAGCTATTTTATTACCATCCTATAAATTGATTTTCTGTCATTACACCAAGTATTTACTATTATTACGCGAGGCAATTTTCATGTTATTTGAAAGAAAACATCAGGATACAATTTTTAATAACAATGCGTTGAACACTATCTAAAACTTTTGAGGAAAGTTATGATATTTTGACAAAATCTAACATCGCATCATTAGTCCTCAATTGTACATAGCCTGATCACCTATGTAAAATTCAGGAAGGATTATGCTATGAAGGAAATAATTACCTTTTTAAAGGATTGTTAATAACAATCTTCATTTAAAAGTTTTGTAAACAAAGGAACTCTTTCATAAACATCCCTTTTGCCGAACTATCCCTGGATACTTAACCCACCAGTCACTCACTTAGCCATTAAGTTGGATTTTCCCATTGACTTCCCTAAGAGAGACTTTCCATATCAATTACATGCAGGATTCCTCTATACAATAGTAGCAATGAAAGGATTACAGAACTACTAACCAGAACTAGAAGTATATAGTGAGAGAATTCATAACTCAACAACAAATCCTAAGATACCGCGAGACCATCAGAATCACCATCTCTGACTTAGTTTTTCACATTCTATCGTTTAAGGGTACTAGCTAGACAGAGCTACAGGATTGAACTCAATAAATGTCCGCAGGACAACACAATAGAAATAAACCAAGCTGCTAATTGTGACTGTAGAGCATTTCATTTAAACATGGCCTCAGGCATACATAAACTTTCCTGCAGTAAGTTTTCACAAAGGACAATTGTTTGAATCAAGAATATCGATGTAGATTCCTCTAAGGCATTATGTCTCTAGAAGTTTCAGATAACCTCACCTTCATACCAAGCAAGGGATCAAACCAGAACATATCTCCTCATCTACATGGGAAAACAGAATAGACATTCATCGACACAACATCAAGTGATACCTTCGTCTTGTCAATTACAACGATAAAATATTTCAGGACTTAGGTTAGTCTAAATACCTATGCTTGTAGTTATGCCTGATAATCACCAATAGGCATTATCCAACCTCAGGAACTAAATGTTAGACATCTATGCATTTAAGCGAACATTTCCTATTCTACCATTTTATCCTTGTTAGTGTTTTCACTTTTAAATAAAGTTGATGCGTTTACATAAATCACATACTTTGTGGAAAAATGATTTCTGAAATTCCTATTTTGAACAAGTACGATCCTTTTTGGTCAATCTTTAGCAACCCTATTGTACAATGAGAAATATACATAGACGTCAAACTTTGGTAAGCAGTTTTAATCACAACATGTTGAAAACATTTTTCTACTTCATAACTACTGAAATTTTGAATCATCAGGAAAAATATTACTTAGTAAATCATTTGCTCCATTTTCTAAATTCGTTTATTCAGAAAAAGATTTCAACCAAAACTTACAATCGCGAGACAAATTTCCAGAACCAATTTCCCTACAACATCGCTTATGCATTTAGGATTTGTGACTGGACAATAGAGAATATTTGGATTATGTGATGAAGGAACTAGGAGGACCATTACAAATTGATCACGGACTTCAGTAGTGGAGACCAAACCCAATAGACAAAGAAGGACATATGTCTTATCATCCATTGGAATAAAACACAAGGAATCAAGTTGTTACCTATATTCTATCCCTTTCAGATAACGCCAAGTTCGAAGGACCGAACGTTGTGGAATTAATCACAAAGGTTTATTGTACCCATTTCCTGTTAAGGAAACCGATTCACCTTGGACTTCAAGTAATCATTTCAGGATTTCCTTCAGAAACCCATTTAGATGTGAACATCACCTATCACCCTCAGACCGATGGTCAAGGTGAGAGAACAATTCAAACATAGGAAAGTATGCTCAGATCATGAGTGATTAATTATAAATCAAATTCATATACAACAATAGTTATCACACCAACAGCGGGAAACTGGCAGAAGTTAGGTTGGTACATAACACACATCATTTGGATTGGATATCCTGAACAACAAACCATCCAGATTCAAGTAGGAGAACAAATTAAGTTAAAAGCATTGCCTTGGATTGGCATGATACAAATTGGATAACAAGAAAGGTTGAACCTTTAGCATATTGGGCCATTTAAGATTCATTTTACAATCGACCAACTACCATACAAACTTGAGTTCTGCCAGAATTCAGCAGTATATATTACCAGTATCACATTTAAAACATTAAGAAGCGCAGACCATCGATTGATGGGCCAAACTCAGAAAAAGCTCAACTCACTAGTTCAGTAGGCATTCATGAGATAACCAGAAATTTCCTACAAGTCAAGAATCAGTTACAAGTTCAATAAGTTGTAAACCATTAAAACTTCAAGTTGGTAGGCAGAGTTATGTTGAAAGTTCTGCCTAGGAAAGGCATGATATCATTCAGAAAACTTGGAAAGTTAAACCCAATATACACTGGACCATGTAATATTTCAGACAGAGTAGGCCTAGTGGCCGTCAGACTTGAGCCTTGTTAGAGAACAACAGGATTACACAACCATGTATTATCATTTTTTTCAGATTAGTCACTCATAATCCCAATTGGAAAGGAATCCAACCTAAAGTCAAACATAAACCTTGCAGGAGAACAAGTAGAAATCATGGACAGTTAGGTCGAACAGTTGGAGCAGAGTCGAATTCCTATCGTTAGAGTTCGCTGGAATTCTCGAATATCATCACCTTTTAACCAATATGTTTTCAGAAACCAACATAAACTAAACTTCGGGACGAAGTTCCTTTTAGAGGGGAAGACTGTCACAACTCACCATTTCAGGTCATTTCTCGAACTTTGGAAAAACACTATTCATCAAAACACTATTCATCAATTTACTATTCATCATTTTTTGTGTCAGTTTGACATTCCGAGAAGCATTTAGAAATTTTACTATTCACTGAACACTATTCATTCCGGAAGAAATTTCATCATTCACGTGCATTATTCATTTCATCGTAAATTTAGTTTACGGGTATAAAAATTCGCGTAACCGTATGAGTTTAAGTGCGAATTCATTTCATTATCAGTAAGGACACTGCATACGGACTAGAGACAGTCTGTATATCATCAGTAGGTCATTTACATGTTATACCACTCTTAGGATTTCCAAATTTACATATTTGATACATTTAACGTTTTTCTTAAAATTATTTATAAAAAACGTTAACACACAGTTAATACACACGACGAATATATCTAAATATTCCCACAATGGTCCCGACATATTTTTATATCCATTTTATCATCATAAAAGTTATAACATTCATTTACCCAGTATTTTGGAAATTTATTTTATTTATAACGTAAGCTTATAAATATTACGATGGTTTTCGTGAAAACTAAACAATAATTACCCGAACACTCAGTACTTGTACCCAACATATTTTTAACATTTTTACAAATTTATTTTATCCCGAATTACTTCGTTAACATTTATTTCTAGCAAACCCGGTACCCGATTATAACTAAACTATAACTAAAACTACACTTACACTACAACTAGTTTTTTCTAAGTTATCAAAATCATCTTTGCTACTCTTTTATACATTGAAAAACCGGCCACACATGCCCCCCCCCCCTTGACCACTTGATAAGTTTAACCATGTGCTAGTATTATACATTAAAAACCTAACCTAAATATCTAAAAACACCAAACACATAACATACATAAAATTTTGGAATCAAAAGCTCAAGATCTCATCTTCTCCATCTCATAAGCCACGACCCAACTTCAATCCATAACCAAAATCCATTATTTTTCCAAGTATAAAGCTAGAAAGTTGTTCATTTCATCATTCTAATCAAGAATCATCCAACAAAAACACAAGTAATCCAAGGTTTCTAATAATCTCATCACCCATTATTTCAAAGTGAGTATTCAAAATTATTTTCATGTTTTTATCTAATTAACATATGTATCTTATGGTATTCATGCTTAATTTCATGTACAAACTTGTTATACCACTTTATTTTTGTATACTTTTTGAACATACAAACCCTAGATTGTGATTTAGGTGTTCCCTTGTTAAATTAACTTGATTACTAGTCATTAGGAACCCATGGCACCCTGAGAAGGTGTATGGTAGGATTAGTATAGATTTGTGGAGTTTGCAAGAGTTTTGGTTGATGTAGAAACTAGTTTTGAACCTTGGAAATGGTTTTGTAACAAGTAAATATACCTACTGTCCCATTTTGTTAAATTCTGGAAAATCAGTAAATACAAAGGAAACTTTGGCAAAATTTTTAGAAAATACTTTCAAAAACGAATCCGTAGGCGAAAGAACGGATTAAAAAGAGTTTATAACGAAGAAGTTATGATTTTTGCAAGTTTGTAGACGAAAAGTATTTTTCTGAAAAATTACATGCTGTTGGACGTTTTTCGTCGGACAAAAATAGGCTTTAGACGTAACCCGGAGGAACCGAGCTTTCCAAAATATATTACTACATACTAAGACGTAACCGTGGATATAAAGAACAAGTAAAACGGACTAATAACGACAAAGATATTCACGTTTGAATATCGGCAAAACTCATTTTTGGTTGACAGCTTTTAGAAATATTAACACTAAAACTACGTAGTAACTCTAGATTTCTAGAAAAATACCAAGTACCCAATTTTATAACTAATGAAGTATTAGTTATTACAAGTATATTTTTATCACTACAAGGCGTTATTTCAAGGATTTCAACACTAACATGGAAACATACGATATATATATATATATATATATATATATATATATATATATATATATATATATATATTGCAACTAGCTTTATTTTTCTAATAGCCATATTTTTCCTAAGTTTTGGAAAATGTATATTTTTAATAACAACAAGTGTTTTTCAAAGAGTAGAGTGGTATAGGAACATGTGCATGGACATTCATAACATCATTTGGTGACTTAAAGGAGATCGTTCATCATTCACATTAGGTTGCGGCTAGTGTGCGCGCCTTGTTTTTTAGCTCATTACATGTTCACAGTATCATCAGTTTAAGGTGAGTTTTCATAGCCCCGTTTCAATTCAATATTTTGATTTCAAATCCCACGGGGGGAATACATTGCATCAATTATTTTAGTACGAGCCCAAGTACCAAAACATATGTACATTGCTTAAGTTGACTTACCAATTAGTTAAAGTCTCCTATTTATTATCATGAACCGTTAATTTGCCGGTAAGCGAGAGTGAGTGGATAGATCTATCGAGAGTGACGCCTCCATCCGTGGTAGTGATTACCAACCGTAAGCGGATGCATTTCATTTTGACACAGTTACGAGTGTTCTGGTAAAACATTCGGGAGGGGCATATAATTTCATCAGTCATAGCTTCGGGGTCATGAGCTTAAGGTCTATTGTACAATTTTTATGAGATTTTTATCTTGCACTTTTGCTTGTGGTGGCCGTACATCATTACAATTTACAAACCTATGGAATTCACCAACATTCGTGTTGACGTTTTAGCAATGTATTTCAGGTTATTAAGGTAGCTCATGTGACATGCATTTGGACCTTCATGGAGTTGCGGAGTCGACGCGTCTCATCATTATTTCATGCACTTATGTAAACATTTGATCTAGTAGGACTTGTTTTCATAAACTTGCAACACATTTTGGGGACCTCATTTTGTAAACTCTGGATTATTTCAATGATCAAATGCAGTATTTTCCAAACGACACTTTAGGTCGTTCAATGTAACTGTAACTGTGGTGCTATGATTGACACCCCCATGTATTCCATTCTGCTGCAAGTCAGGTAAATTGGGGGTGTGACAATAGTATTATGTCATAGAAATTATTTTGTTTATACAATTTAATTATATTTACAATATGATTATTGTTAATTTTATTATTGTTATTTTGGTTGGTTTTGTTGAGTAAATTTATATTGTATTTTAGTCATAATTTACGAATAGTTAGTTATGGGGTTGTAATACAAATTCTTTTGTAACCACATAGTCATAATGTACGATTCAAGTTCCTAAAAAGCATGGTTATTTTCAAAGTAATATTTCACATCTGTTGTCATATACTTAGTAAAGTTAGTTAGTCATTTTTGAGCTCATAGCTTTCCAATGATATCTTGTCAAACATTTTCATCATAAATTCAAAAGTTCAGTTTGTGGTTTGTTCAGTTCAAAAAACCTTGGCTTAAATAAGGAAAACTCGAGACCGAGACCGGAACGCTAGTCCTTCTGTCCAGTTAGTCTCGGTCCTGTCTCGGTCGGTCCGTCAGTCCGATCGGAATGCATGCACTTTATAGCATTATATTAAATCCAAATTATTATGTTTGGGCTTACCATTGTGAGTTTGGGATTGATTCGGGTGACATCAATATACTCACTGGCATTGATATATTGATGCACATACAATATTTAGAAGGTTTTATGCATTAGATATATACTTTTGGTGCTTTACACCTTTTGACACGTATGGCCCGTTTCCTTTTAAGTTGTTCTTTTACCTATTTATATCGTTAAAACAAAACCCAAATTAACCCAATCATACGTAAATGGGCCAAAATTCTCAACTCTACTTCCTTAACTTACCCCACAACAGCTTTTATGAGGCCAGTTAGATCAACCAATGTCAAATTCACCACCGACAAATTCAAAATTATCTTAAAAACTAACATTCTTAATTGATTTATATAATAATCTATACAACATTATAATGCATTTGAGACTATTCAATAATTAGAAATGCTTAAAATTCAGACTTTTTTATTACTTTTTATGAAAAGATTTTAAAATTAATTTGTTAGAAAGCAAGTTGGTTAGGAAGTTTGTTAGCAAGCGGTTGTTGTTCAAACTATATAATCACACGTGTAACCAAATAACGCAAAATATAATCACACGGTAACCGCTGCCACATTGCGCGGATACCGTTCTATTGTAGATTAATTCTTAAATACATCATAAGTGATTGAGCTTTTTTAGCTGTAAATATATAAAAGCAAAACTTATGTGTAAAAGTCAATAATGTAACAATATGTCAAATAGTTGAGATAGCTTGCGTTAAATAATTTGTCAAATAGTTGAGATAGCTTGCGTTAAATATTCACCTAATGAAACAAATGTGGGTGATTAATATCCCAAGACCTAAGTCTTTAAACATATATACGTATGCTATATATATACACTTTCCATATATTGACTTCAATCATTCAGTGCAACAAATAGGGTAACTTTCAATCATATATATAGACCTTTTTCTTTGCCTTTCTTCGATGTGGGATTAACTCACACTATGTTCACAGATTGTTGTTATTATATAATAATAAAAGATGAATCATTATTTACTACAAATCCTTTTTATAGAAGATCCATGGTTAGTCAAAATGGGTCCAAAAACTCAAGCTAAATCTGTTTGTCATAGTATGGCTTATTTGAATATGCTCGTAGTGTCTCATACTTCTTGAAGAATTTAACGATAAACAACATTCATGGTAATATTACAAACTTATCCATTGTTATTGTATATCAACAACTTCAGATCTTTATGACTTGTGACCCTTGAGACAATAACATATAGATGACTATGTGTAAAGACAAGTTTAGGTATATATATCTCACTTTCAAAAGTGCATGTCCTTCACTTTCGTTGATAGTCATTACATGGCATACATACATCAGAAATTGTCTTCTATGAATCTGCAAAAGTATTTTTCAAATTGCAGCAAAATTAATCCTTTACCGCAATAAAAATGGCCATAAATCTCTGGCTAACTATCTTTATAATTTAAAAGCCTTTTGTTTCGTAAACGTTCTCGAACTTAATAGCCTCGTGCCCTCGTGATCTCTAAAATTATACTTTGACTTGTCAATAAGCTGTTAAAATATGCCATCCTAAACCTTAAGTAAGAACTTATTCATAAGCCAATTCTAGCTCTATTTTTTAATAAAAGTACAAAACCATTCACGCATATATCTGGGCAGAGGTTATCTTTGTAGTTCATATGGAAAGATTCACATAAACTATAACCAATGAGGGCTACCACCAAGTGATGCAACATTGTTGCTCTACTGGAGTAAATATATCAGTCCTACATTCGTAACTATTTTGATAATTGAACATAATAATCAAGTAAAAAGTAAAGCCAACCAACTCAGTAGTAAAATAACACCCCACCCAATTGGCCATTTATCTAGTTTTTTCAAACAATTTTTTATAAGGTAACAGGTTTGCCACAAGAGTGCAAGCTAGCCATTAAGCAGATATCACATCATATTTACACATTCTTCTATTTTGATCAAGTTTTCTAGATAATACATCTTTATTGTAGTTTGTTAGTTATTTCACGTAACGAATATCAAACAAACTTGGTCATTACACTAAAATCGCATAACTATTCTAATGGCTCCATGTAGTAATAACTCATTTTGATGACCCATTACCTAACCCGACCCATTTTGCCACAACAAATTAAAATGGGCGGAATCTTAAAGTCTGTTGAACAAAAAAGAAGGTTCAAAGATACAAACCTTGAGCATGATGGCATTTCCCCATTCCCAACAGAAGGGAACTTCTTCCTAGGAATATCAACTAAACACCTAATCTCGATACTGCTGATACGATAGCACAGTATATGAGAAGGGTCTGCTAAAATAACATGTCCATGATTCGGGTATGGTGCTTCACAATTATTCAAAAGCAACACTGCAAATGAAGATGGAATATACCTAGAGATACCCTGATCATGAAACTTCACCTTTGAACACTAAGAAATAAATGTAGCTTTATGATTTACAATTGATTTAGTAGTGCATAGTTATGTTCACCTCTGGCTTGCACATACCACGCCTCAGATTTGAAAAACAGCCATCACAAACGATAGTAAGTGGTGCATTAGCTATGATATCTTGTCCACCTTTAGTCTTGTAGCGCACACCTTTGACAGCTCCTTTTTCTTCAAGAAGAGATGTCACTACCAATAGAAGAAGAAGAAGAAAAAAAAAGCACGAGAAAAAGAGTTTCAGAGAGTTTCAAATAGGAATGACTTCTTAAAGTATGATAAGTGACCCGGTGTACCTGCACGGGAATAGTGATTGGTCACAAAGTTTCAACAAACGGTAACAGTAGCCACTACAAAGAAAGTAAGTATGGTACATGAAATGTGAGGAGCTCGCGTATGGTACCTTTTATGAAGAAAAATGATGTTTTCGGCAGGGCGGGAAGCTATTGTAAGTCGACGTTTTCTCCCTCAGGAGCTTGTATACAGCAACCATTTTCATAGCGTCAAGAGTTATTGTTGGTTGTCAGGTATTAAGATGGAAATGTAATTTAATAACATAATTAAAATAAATTAACAAATATTATACTCTTACTTTGAACATGTATGTGGGCTGCGTATAACTATTCGATAAGCCTCATTTTCACCATGAAATTTTGAACTACAGTCTGAAGTACATCCATCACATTTCTTTTTTCTTATGCCAGCTTATCATTAATTATACGATGTGCTCATTGAAGCACTGCACGACACCGTGTCTGGAATCCTGACTGAATGACCACCATTGATCAAAAGCACCCGGGCCTTGTATCCGTTGGTGACATGTAAACAGCAGGGCCAAGTGTCAAACTAATCATCTAGCCTTAGGTGTGATAAAAGGTTGAAAACCCAAATGGCAATGAAATATACAGAAATAACAAATGGCAATGAAAAGTTTTCTCCCGCTTATATTTGTCGCTTCCTTACTTAAGGGGTGTTTGGGAATGTATGCTTATTTGAGACCTTCATGCTTAAATTTATACTCGGCTCGCTAGAACATCATCAAATTCCTTGAGGACTCTAAAAAACTACAGGAAACCTGCAATTGAAAAAAGCCAAGTATTACGTTGTTTATTAAATATGAAATACCAAAGCAATAGACTAATTAGTACGCACCCATTGTTCCAAAAGCCACCCGTGTAGAATGACTTTCTGCAACAACAGGTTGAAGTACAACCATCACATTTCTTTTATCTTCTGCCAGATTACCATTAATTATACGATCTGCTTGTTTAAGCGCTGCTCGACACCGTCTCTGGACTCCTGACTGTTGGTCTTAACCTCTTTTCGTTGGAACCAACACAAGTTTGAAATGTCGGAAGCAACTTATCGAAACATTAAAAAATCAGTTTCGCATCACCACACACAAGGACAGACCTTTGTGGAGGCAGGGGAGGGTCCCAGCTCCCCAAAGTTCAGGGTTCTTACTGTAAATGAAGTATAAGTTTAGGGACAATGTATGAAAAAACCATTATCACCTCTTAAATATTAGGAGACGAGTTGTATTTTTTTGATGTTTTATGATTATCTATTTTCTTCTTTATAATTCTTATCGTGAGATATATTCAATAATACCAATTTACGTTTTAGCCCTCCCAATAAACATGTTCAAAAGTTCCGTCACTGACCACACATACTTGTGGGCTGTTAGATTAGCTTACTTGTTGGTCTACCGGTATACTGAAAATTTTAAATGCCACTTCTATTGGCTTATAAGCTTATCAACTTCAGTTTATGGTTTAATAAAGTCAATAAGCCAATGTAAAAATATTGTGAGTATAAGTTGCACAAAGAAAACCTATAGAAAAAAACTAAATCAGTCAAATCTTATCTCACCAAAACGCAAAAAATTGCAGAAGTACATAAAGAGAAAAAGAATTAACAACCCATTACCAGTAGATTCAGTACGTAAGCTAAAACCCGAGCAATAAAAGTTAGCAATTCAAAAATAGTTTTTGGATAATCTTGATATGCTTTAAATTTAAAAAAAAATGATACTTGTAGTTTGTTTCTATTTCTATGTATAGCATGAAATTTATTTGTCATCTAGTGCATCTTGAAAATACTGGATCTGTCTTTGAGGGCACCTACTACAATAAGCTGTGAAAAATAACGACCGCAAACTTTGATTGAAACGGCATGTGACTTGCATAATGGTCAAATATATTCAGTGATAAAAACACAAACACACCATTTAGGATCCCAATATTAGACCTTAAGATAATGAAATAATCAAGCGAGAGGCAAACCTAAAAGGGTCTTAACTGATCCTACGGCTAACTGGTAAGAAGCAATTCGAACTGGTGTTACTCAAGAAACAGGATCTCCAACACCATTGACTTATCTGTTTACATTCACTAATCTGCAGGTGTGATGGAGAAAGTCATTGAGTGTCTTAAACTATGGAACAACGTGTCTCATATTTCAAAAGAACCCATTAGTTAAGTCCTTAATTAGTTATGCTAATTCTATATTCTTTATGAGATCGACACTTTGCACATGAATCTGTATACACAATAATAACAACTTTTTTTTGGTACTAATACATGGACTGATTTAAGATATCTAGGTATCGTAAGTCTCGGCATCAAATAGAGGGTGTTTATACATAATATAATATATAATATGAATTTACACAAACATTGTTTTTTAAATGATATTATAGCCAAACTTACTACATAATAGGCGCGGATCTTTTAATTATATTTCTATACCAAACTTTAAATAAACATTACCAACCAATATAAACCAAAATAACAAAAACGTGAAAATCACAAACTGTTACCTGATTCAAGATTATGGGGTGCAAGAATGAGATCGGCCGGTCCGTTAAAAGCCTCACCCATCATAAATGAAGTACACCCATTGTAACATTCATGTGTCACATTCATTCGTGGCGGCCATCCTTTAATCGATTCCTATGCCGCAACATTCAACCAATCCGGCCAACCATCCACCTCTTCTCCACCATTGCCTACACTATATATTTCCGGTTTAAGCACCCCTCCATTCGTCTGACTCACACTCGCGAAGTTCACAACATTTGCAATCTTTTGCACTCCTAAAAGACTACAACACTCCATTGAATGTACCTGCAACATACACACTTTAGAGATTATTTCGACAATATATAAAAACGATTTCATTCAAGCAACCATAATGCACCTGCAACCTAGGCACTGCTATTATCTCAAGTTGCTGAAAACCAATCATTAGTGAAAATCCTTAATTACCACATTTAGTATTGATAGTGGATAATGTATATGTTTAGGGTATTATCTTACAGTGAAGAAGTCGGATTCCTTTGCTAACCAGAAAAAGATTGCGGTCGTTACAGCTAAGTAAGTTCCTAGAACAACACCAGTGGCAAATATTTCCGTTAGCTTCCACCAGTCCAAAAGAGGAGAAGGTTTGACTTTGTCCTTAGAGATAGTCATGATGGTTCCATCGTTAAGGATTGCAATGATCAAGACCATGAAAGGTGAGAAATCGAATTTCCAGATAAGAGCAATTAGCATAAACCCGAGCACAATACGGATGGTGATGGTGACAACATAAATGGTGTAGCTTTTCATCCTTTGGAAGATGGTTCTAATGGTCAAAACTTCGCTAACAATTACACTGAGCCCTGGTTAAGTCAACATGATATCATATGCACATCGAGCTGCGTCCATGGCATCAGCAAAAGCAATACCAATGTCTGCACTTTTTAAAGGGGGTGTATCGTTCACACCGTATCCTGTCATACCACATATACGCTTCCTCTCCTGGAGTTTCTTCACGATATCATATTTATTTTCTGCATTGTAGACACGTGAAAAGTTTTAGCTATAAAATATTTTAAAGGTGGGTGCAAAAAATACTCATTTTTACCCTTTGCCCGACCGCCCATTGTGACAGTAAGCGAATATGATTTGTACTAAAGGTTATCATTCCATCCCAAACCTGTTTTGACCCGCTACCTACACCAACCCATTACCCAACCTAGGTTGTTACCCCAGAGAGAGAGAGAGAGAGAAAGCAACCGCCGAAAGTGAGATTCTGTGAGCAACATCTTGGAGTAGGTGGCACAATCTCGATAAACACAGCTTCAAAGGACCTTGGCTAGGTGATTATTAGTACCCGGTACAGTATTACGACGATACAATAAATATTAGAGGTTGCAAAATTTGACCTAGTTCCTTACTAATACGTTAAATTACTGTCCGAACCCAATCTGAGAGGCCAATATTTTAGCTTCATAACAAATAATGCAAGTTTTAAAATGCTAATGGTCTATAAAAGTAAATGTTCTTACACTGTGACCATGGTACTTAAATTCACGAATGTAGAAGGTATTTCACCACTAAGTTCAGCACTATTAATGTAACTGAAAAATGAAACATACATGAAGATGATATTAGCTATCTAAGAACTTGGTAAAAGAATATTAGAAGGATCAAAATCATGAATGTGCTTACATTTTTTTTAATCTTGGTAAATTTCAATGGCAAGGAACCATTGAAATTATTTGTGCCAAAGCACCTGCAACATAAAGTAATAGATTTTTTTTTGTATACTTGTGCTTGGGGTTGCAAGCAAGCATTACTAAAGCACGAATACCACCAAAAGTTGCGACTTCCATCCACTTGTCATCGCCAGCCAAATTTGCAAGTGCACCAGTTGCTCAAACTTGTAATCTATTTAGAAAAACATTCCATGCAGAGCAATACCAAACACTCTCTTATAGAAAAACATTCCTATTTACAGCATTGAACATGACAATTTATATAATTCATCGGAAAATAAACCCATCCTTCAACCACTTAGGCAACGATTTGTGTTCCACACCCATTTCAGTTTAACGATTAAGCAAGCATCTAATAATTGTTACAGCAAATTGTTGTCTTCAGACTTTCCCTATACCTAAGCTGGGATAAAAGAAAAAAGAGAAAAGAATAAAATTGCCAAGACAACAATAAATTTTCAGCAATAAGTTTTCAACATGTATTTATAACTGAAGTGCAATCCTTTTTTGGCTTCATATAGCATATCTATCATCTAAAATAATGGGATGTGTTATAAGAGTAGTAAATGAAAACTAAAGACTGACAAGATAAGACTTGAGAACTTAACATATATATAGACATGAACTATAATAGCAATAATGTCTTCCAACATTTAGCATAAAAAGTCAGAGGTAGCCTTGGGAGTGCAAGAAGATTTTACATACCACCATGGTCGTCAAATAATGCAGTAAACTTGTGGTGGAAAACTAAGGGACATATTAATTTCAACACATCAGGTAAAAGCACTACAATCTGTGACGTTTCTTCAAGATCAGAACTTCGTTGTGGCAATGCAAGACATACATCTACCCGTGTACTGCATACTCCTGAGAAGTGTAACCAATGCAGAAAAATCGAACATAATAAACTGAAGAATCAGTATTAGAATACATTAATGTTATGACCGCACTTATTAGATTATTACTATGTGGTATAGCCGATGCAGAGCAAAAAATTAGCAATAAGCATGAAGAACTCGGTCAAATTAGAATATATCATTGTTTAGATCAGTTGTTTTTATCTCAGCTTATGGGCATAGTTTAACGTGGGAAAGCTCATAAGGCCACGTTTTCTAGCTTATCAAGATTTTATGCACCCGCAAATACATAATAAGCCATCTTAAGCATGAAGGCCACACACACACATACACGAATCATGAACATAAAGGGGTGGTTGGATTAAAAAAGTATTTTGCTTTGTTGTAGGAGGGTATATAGACGTTTAGTATATGTCTTTTTCAAGAAGCGTAAACATGCTCACATACGGTCGAGTGAAAAAATCCAGATGTTCCGTTTTGAGGCATTATCATATTAGCCTATACCACTCATTTAACTGATAACGATTACACGCACCAAGGTTAGCTTATAAAAGCACAAAATTATATAATCCAATAAGTACACATATTTGTATAAGGTTTAATAAACACCACCTTACTGGTATATTGGAAAAATAGAGGCAATAAAGCTAAGCATTGCACTATAAATTTTAATTTAACTTTTTTGAAACTGCTGTGAACATGTTGTCGAGTTTCAATCATATAACTCCGTTTGGATTCTTAATGTCAAGCAGAAAGGATCCGCGTCACTACCATCACTTTCTGCTTAACTGCTTATTTTTTGGGGAAAAAAAAGGAAGTTTTAAAAAGATTCAAAAATTCATATACATACAGCTAAACTTAAAAATACTCAATTAATGTTGAAAACAATAACCTAAACACATATATCAGCTTATCTTATTCAAATATCAATAGAATGATTACCATCAGATATCATCATTGCGATCATCTCCAATATCTATTACTCAATTCACCTACAACAACCATCCAAATACACCATTAAAATCAAGGAAAAATTAAATAAAAAATATAAAAAATTAAATATATAACTAATCACAAAGTAATCGTTAATCATGAAGTGATAATTAGGAGATTGATCATGAGAGAGAGTAATTGAATATGAAAATATGTAATACAGCCAACGCGAAGATGAATATATGTAGCTGGTGAACACCATCGTGAACACCATTAAAGTCTAATGAGCAATCGATCTTATAAATTGATTGATGGTTTTCAATTAGAACAAAATAAAACAGGATGATAAAACATCATATAAAAGTAGAGTAATAGGGCAAAGTCTATGAAATTACAAAAACAGATAAACCGATTTTTTTATCAACATGCAAAACAAAGATACCAAAGATACCAGAATTTCCATAGTATTTGTATAATTCACTCGCTAAACTGGATTAGTTAGTCAGTGGTGATTGAGGCGAGTTTTCAATCTTTTTGTAGGTGGAGTAGGGTTTGCATGAATGATAGGATGAATTGTATATTAGGTATACAAACATACCAAAACAGAGCATGCCTAATATTCTGGAACCGATTTGGATCCTATATAGACTATCAGTTACGGAATCTCACCAAAAAATAGTGGTGGTTCAATGGTTAAGATACCACATAACATCTTCATGGTCTTGAGTTCAAATCCATGCAAGAGTTTTTTTGAGAAAAAAAAAAAAACAAACAAAATTAATTTATAAAAATCGGATTTATTTATAAAAACGAAATAAATTAAAAAAAAAAGTTGCTTAGTTGGCAAAAAAAATTGGATTTATTTATGAAAGTTTCTTAGTTGGCTACAAAAGTTGCTTACATGGCGACAATGTGATGACATAGCTGAAAATGAATTACTGGGCATTGACTGGACAATGAGATGGCATTATCCTTCAAATGTCTCCTGTTATATATATATATATATATATATATATATATATATATATATATATATATATATATATATATATATATATGTGTGTGTGTGTGTGTGTGTGAAAAACTAGAAGGGGGGTTGAATAGTTTTCCCTTCTTTTTGATTTTATAAAAACTTTGCTTCAAAATGTTGATTCAAATTTATTCAATTGTTTGTTTGAAAAACTTCAATTAGAGTTTAGTATGAAAACAACATATAATCAATATGATCAATTATATATGTAAGCTTTTGGAAAAACTTAGTTTTATGAATGGAGCTTTGGTTGATCTTTATGTGAATACGTTTTCCTTTTAAAATCTTAAAACGTTTTGTATCAAATTATCTATCAAGTTAAACTTAATATGAGAAGTGTGAATAATAATCTATTTGACCATATCATGCAATTATACACACAATCACAATATTAACTACTATGTTCAACACAATCAATCATCACAACTATATAAGCAACAACTAAGACATGTAGGCAAGCATAGAAGTAAAGCGAGAAATGCAAGAACAAATGATAAGAGATAAGAGAAAGGAAATGCAAACCGGACACGATGATTTATAGTGGTTCGGCTACAAGGACACCTTCCTTGTTCCTACTCCACTCCCCGAGTCACCTACTCGAGAGTTTTCTTCACTACTCAACAAGCTCCCTTTTGGCGGAGAAAACCGTACACAACTTTTGCTTACACCATTTAACGACACTAAGCTAAATGTCGAGTTCTAATAGTAGCTAGAACCAATCTCACAACACAACTTCGATCACTACACAACTTCTACACAACTTTACGACTTCACGACTTCATCACAACTTCTTCTAAACTTCTTCACGGCTTCACAACTTCTTCACGTCTTCACGACTTCACAACTTCATTACAACTTCTTCTAAACTCCACTACTTAATCACACACCTACATCTTCACAACTACATGTCTTCTCCACACTACTACTTCCTCCCACTACTTCTTACTCACTCATTGAGTCACTACTAAGTAAGATCATCTTGATCTACTTATTACATATACATAACTCACAACTTCACATAAGCACTAACTAGATCCTAATACATCTTTGGCTTTATGATAGGGAGAATTCTTCTCTTGCACTTTGAGTGATGAGAAATTGGATCACTTGAAACAAAGATTAATAATCTTATGATCAAAGGGTTTTAGAAGGATGTTTAGAGAGAATTGGATCTGAAAATTTTTGTGCAAAAGGTGAGAAAAATTCCAGGTTTGAGGTGGTATTTATAGGGAAAAATTTCTGACCAAATCTGACAGGGGAGCGTGGCCGATCCCCTTAATTGTGTGCCGGTCCCCTTAAAATTAAGGGGACCGCCCCTTATAATTAAGGGGGCTGTAGGGATCTATACCTTGATAGATCACGAGCCAATAGATCGTTAGCCAACTAATGTAATCACTAGCTAGACTAAGTTAGATAATCTCTGTGAGCTTGTAATTATGCGGAATATAAAAACAAACGTATACTAAACTTGATCCTCTATAGATCGATAATATTAATAAAACTTCGTACTAAAAACTTGTCTCTATTACAATGACCTAGGGTTCCTTATATACTAGTGGAAACCCTAACCTTTCTTACAAGAAACGAATAATGAAAAACTAATAAAAGATATTCTACATATCTTGTCCTAAAATACATAAGTTATATCCACGGTTAAACTCTATCCGTAGGATCTCTAAGTATCCGCAGGAACCAGTCATCAGCAGAAAGTCACTAATTCCTTACAATCCTCCCCTAATCTTGAATTTGACATAGTTAAGTTCAAGATTTCTTGATAGAGCACAAATAACATAAATCAGAGGATTGAGGATGAACATCAGCAGCAAAGAACCTTCATAAGCAGAATCTCTATGATCAGCAACCAATTGAAAAACACCATTCTTTGCAGCAACACAAGACTAAATGTACATCAAAACATATAAGTTTCATACTATTCTCATCACATCCAGGTGTGTTAACTCTTGTGAGAGGTGAATCATTGAAAATAATGGATTTAATGTCTCTTTACCAATAGCCATTACTACTGGAGTAGCCAAGTGTTCAAAGGTACACTGATAACCACATGATTTTTAGCAAATCATCAGCTATAAACGGATTTGAGATGTCTTTACCTGTAGCCGTTTGCTCAGGACTAGTCAATTATTGATGAATCATCATCTTGGTCAATTGAATACCAAATATGGTTTTTCACTTCCTTTACCACAAGCCATATACATGTGGGCTAGCCAATTATTTGGAATCCATAAAGGAAAAATCCATGGTCAATTGACAACCATTTCAACTACTCAGCAATAATGCATAGGTGAGTTGAAAACCTTATGATTTTGAGCAAACCATTACAGCTATCAACAGATTTGATGAGTCTTTACCAAAGTACCCTTTGGACTAGCCAACTTTTTGATGAAATAGTCAACATCAGACAAGTTGATGACCAGAAAGAGTGTGATACTAATCAACACCAAACCTGCATACAACAAACACAAAACTATACAAATATGTTATTTATTTATTTATTTATTTATTTTTTACTAAAAAAAAATAAACAATATACAACAAAATACAATACCAAGGGCAGCTTATTGCAGATATGAATCCATTTGAATGCCATGCTTGGTTGCTAACTCCTTCTTAGTCAAGATACTTCTTCTGATGAACCTTACCAATTGTTCAGCAAGATGAAGATCATTGGCAGTCATATCCAAAGGAACAGATAGCTTTGTCTCCAGCATGAGATTCATAACTTCCTTTGTGATTGGGTAGAGAACATCAGCCCAACAATATAAGGTTTTACCAGTGGTTGTGACAATCATGTGAACATTAGGTAGTGGAAAGAACTTCCAATAATCAACCACCCATGTCTTTTGACCTTTCCAAACTTGAAACCTTACACCAGAATTACCTTTATATGAATCACACAGAATCTGCAAATCACCCATCAAATACATTCCAATTTCATCAGGGGAATGAGTTTGATAATACTTGGTGACCCAATCATAAAGTGAGAGAAGATCTTGTTTATCCACCATATATAAAATCTGGCTTAGAAATAAGAATGGCTTGGTAGATCCATCTTGTCTAGTTATGACATTCACTTTTCCTTCACCAAGCTCAGAGTCAACAAGTTCCCACTTCACAATTTTCTCCCATACAATAGGGTCTTGACCTTCATCAGAAGCATAATCAAGAAAAGTAGTACTATCCTCTAAAGGAATATCTTTTAGAGCCTTCCTCTTGATAGCTTTAGTCTTCCTTCTAGTACCAGTAACAGGAATAGAAGGACCATCAGTAGGTTCTTCTTTAGGTACTTGTTTGGAAGTGTCAGCAAGAACATCTGCAGAATCATCATCATCAGGTACTTCAATTGGAGTATCTTCTGAAGCATCATTGGTAACATCATGTGGAGCTTCAGTGGTATCATGATGAGATTCAGCAGTATCATGATGAGAACCAGAAGGAATATCATCCATCTGTGCATCAGGAGTATCATTCTTCTGAGGCAAAACTGAAGGAATTTGCACATTCTCCTGACCACCATGAACAGACCCAATAGATTCAGCAGGTTGTTCAGCAGTATCATGAATCTTAGCTTTCTTAGCTGGATGCTCATCCAAGAGTCTTACTCTAAACTCCAACACATCTTGAACATTTATACTAGAGGAATGAAGATTTGTAATGATCTTGTCATAGTAGAAGGTGAGCTGCTTATCAGAAAATCCCCAAACCTTCTTTTGATTCCAACCTGACCCAAACATAGAACATCCCTGATTCTTCACAAAATTCCTCATATATTTCTTGATTTCATTCTTTGTCCAAGGTCTTTCCTTTTGATACTTAGCTTTAATCTCTGCCTCCTGTTGTCTCTTTAATCTTCCTCTTTCAACCATCATCTGAACAAAATCAGGATTATCAACTCCAAGCTCAGATTCACCCAAATTAGGCTTGGAAGCAACCTGTTCAGCCAAATTCTCCCATTGTTCAGCAGTAAGATTCTTAGCTATCTCATCAAGCTCCTTCTTTCTTTCAGCAGGCAAGGTGGTAGTAAACTGAGGTCCTATCTTGTCCAAGTCATCTTGAATTTTCCTAGCCAATGCTTCTGAGGCTTTCAAATCCAATTGAACTTTAGTAACTGCAGCATCCTCTTGAGCTTGCAAATTTTCAGCAACATTCTCACTAAGTTTCTCATAAGCAAGTTCCTCCTTGGATTTGACTCTAGAAGGAATGTCTTGATCAATCAAAATAGACTTTCCTTTATCTTGCTTCTGAGGAGGGACAAAAGTCTTATCAGGAGAATCATGAGGAAGATCAGCTGGAATATCTACTGATGGACCAGGAGTGCCCACTTCTGGCAAAGGATTAGGAAATGATTCCTTTCTAGAAACATCAGCAGAAGTCTTCTTGCTAGGAACATCAGCAGACTTCTTATCAGCAGAATGCTTCCTTAGGACATAATGAGCAACACCAGCAGAATTCTTGGCTATGGAATCCTTTGGAACATTGGTATCAGTAGAATGAGCAGCATCAGCAGTTGGAGCAACAGATGGTTCAGGCCTAGTATCACCATGCTTCTGAACACTCTCCAAAGTGGTAGCAGCAAGAAGTTCAAGGCCTTCTAAGTCAATGTTATCAGATGCTTTATTAGAATCCTCATCTGAGTCATACACCACCCCTTGTCTCTTTCTTTGCTTCAGCTTACCCTCCAACTTCTTAACTCTTCCAATTAGAGTCAGAACAGCATTGCTAAGATTCTTTTTGGTGAAATTCAGATCATTCTCCAATTTGTCCACCTTTAATACATACCTGTTCAATAAAGCTGATACAGAAGTGAGAGTAACAGGACCTTCAGCTCCACCAACAGGGATATCTGTGGCATTTGGAGCATCATTGGTCTTGTGAGTAGAATAATCTAAATTTACATTTACATCTACCTGTTCCTTAAATTGAGGTCTCAAAGGACTAGGTGAAGAAAGTCTTGAAAATTGTGGTGAGTTTACAGGTTGGTCAAAGCCTAAATTCTCATGGAGCTCATGCTCAGGAGAATTGAAATCCATTGGTGAATGTACAGGTGTGGGCAGCCTTGGAGAAAGTGGAGGCTGAACATCAGAAGCACCTGATGCAGTTGCATCAGGAGCATCTTCAGTTCTATTAGGAGAATCCTCTGGTGCTTGAGCATCAAGGGAATCCTGACCTCCAGCAGCTACATCAGCTGCATCTCCATCAGGGGGATTACCCACCGGGGCATCAGCAGCTACTCTCATCAGGAGGATTGCCACCAGGCAACATGGCTGGAAGTAAGGGTCTTATTTCACCAGTAAATCTAAATTTCATTTGTTTAAACAACTTTTTAGATAGACCCTTAACAGGCAAGTGAGTGGGGTCATTGGTCTCTATGTCTAAAATGATTTGAAGAAACCTAGGATACAATAAATATTTAAGGTTGGTATCCTTAACATTTTCAAGCATAGCATTAAAGATATACCTAGAAAAGTTGAATGTTCTTCCCTGAGAGAGACACACAATAGCAAGAGCAATGTCTGTAGAGAATTGGTCCCATCCACCAGACTTAGAACCCATGCATTGAAGTAAGGTGTGTGTCAAAAATCTCCATTTTGGACAAAACAGATTCTTGTACCATACTTTCCCATCACCAGTATAACCAGCAGCCTGTAGCCCTCTAAGTATCTCACTCTTAGGCAACTCAGTCACCCCTCCTTCATCATCCAACTGTAGTTTGGTCTTGACCAATGACTCAGTAACCACATATTCTTCCCCATCTATTTCAGCAAAAATCTCTGTTGATCCATCTTCAACAGTCCTTGTTTGAGCGGTTTCCCAAAATTGTACAACAAGAGACTCATAAATCACATCTGGATAATGGAGCAGAGCAAACGAATCTTGGACCTTTGAAGAAATTCCATCATGTCCACATAATCTTCATCATTCTTACCACGATCGAGAAAAGCATGTTTGTTATGATCTCCTTTGAAATATAGTTCAGCCATTGATTGAGATTGAGAAATTAGGGTTGGGTGTTCTGAAAAATATTGAAATGGTTTTTTTTTTTTTTTTTTTTTTTTTTTTTTTTTTTTTTTTTTTAAATTATATAGCTAGAGGGAATCAGTTAATTTGGGAGTGGGATATGCACGTCTTGGTTAATTATGGAAGTTACCAAACGTGGAATGAAACTGATGTGAATTATTGGAAAGTAATCCTTGACCAATAATCAACTAAAACAAATCCCAATTAACTGACTCATCTGTAGAAACCAAATCAAACGGCTGAAAACAAATGGTCAATCCGCAGAAAATAGTCAAACATTGACTATGGTCAACAGATCCATTCGCAGCATCACTCAGCAGAATCTACCCTTCAGTGGAAACCAAATATCTTTAACAAAGATCTTTTATTTCAAAATTCAAAGAACCCTTAATTATCTCCAAACTGCCTTGCATTAATGGTAATAAAGATACGCGGTTGGGGAATCTTATAAATAAAGACTAATTATCCCCAAATCTCTCAACTTCAAATCAAATCCCTAATTATCATATCGCCAACCAAAAATACATCCATGGCTTCCAATCAACCAATCATCAACCTTTCTTCTGACTCCTCTGAATCCTCTGATTCACTAACAAGTCCTCCTCCACTCAGAATGCCAACTCTTCCCCGTGGTCTTACAAAAGAACAAGCCAAGAAGAAGAAACATGATGTGCCTGCACCAAGTTCATCATCATCTGAAGATCTTCCACCATATCCCTCTGAGATTGATGATCCTGAGTATCAGAGAGAATTGGAGAGAAAGTGGAATGAATTTGAGAGGACAAACAGAGTTCCCAGTCCTGATAAATCTCTCATCTTCTTTACATCTTCTGATGAAGAGGATGATGAGAATGATGAACTTTACACTCCTACAACCTCTGATAAGCCTCAGTCCTCTTGTCCAAGAAGAAGAAAAGTAAATCTTCCATTGCCAAAGACCAGAAAGATTGTACTAGGTTTGCCCTGTCCTCAGTGGCAAGGACTCTTCACTATCAATAACAAGGGCAAGAAGAAGACTGTGGACAGCAAGGGCAAGGGCAAAGTAGAATAGGGACTTTGTTGTTTGTCTTTTACTTTCATTATCTTGTATTATACCTCTGAAGAATCAATAAAATTTGCGTTCAAAATTATTTTTTGTTTAAATTCTTCTGATTAGCATTCCCCTGAATAAATTAAACTTGAATAGATCATCAGCAGGAACACACTTAACAACAAGATAAATAGCATCAGCAGCATGTTGGTCAAATCATTGACTTTCATCCGAAGAATCCAATTAAGTGGACAACTTGCACACTTAGTAATTACTACTGACTCAACTACCTCCCATTAACTTACATTAACTCCCAGTAAACTCAAATCAAGTCTTTAAAAGAAGTCTTCAAGTCATAATCAACTCACCATTCCACAAAAACAAATCCCAAAGTCATTTTTACAATTGAGTCATGAAGCCATCCCCCAAAGTCATTGAAATTTCTTCTGATTCATCAGACTCTACCTTTGACATACCTCAAATCCAAAGATCATACTACTACTTAAATGAAGGTCCTTCAGAGTTATGTCCATCTCCAACCTCATCAGAGGAAACCACTAAAGCTGAGGAAGCACCAGCTCCTCTAGCTATGGTTGTCCCTGACTTCACCCCTGTCACTGCATTCTTAACTAGTGAAATGGAAAGAGTTTGTGCAGATATGAGAAGAATCTCTGTCCCTGAAGAGCCACAATCCTCAGTCAGAAAGCAGGGTCCATTGAAGGTGGTGCTTGGTCTTGCATCTCTCAAACTCTGGAACAAGGATATGCAATCCAGAGGAATCCACAAGAAGATGCCAGACCCAAAGGAGTTGGGTAAAGGGAAAAGAAAAATGGATTAGGTTGTTGTTTGGGGGTGTGTTGGTATTTTGGTGGTTGATTGTAGTTTAGGGATGTGGTGGTAGGATGGTGGTTGGTTGTTTTGTTGATGTTTTATGTATTCTGTGTTTCTTCTGATGACTGATCTTGATGTACCAAGCTTGCCACTTATGAATAAAATTTACTTTTATGTCTTTACATCTTATTCCACTGAATGTAGACCATTGAACATCAGCAGGAACATGACCTGAAACCAGACATTCACACAAAACACAAAAGCACAAAAGAACAACCAGAATAGTGTACAATATTAAAAACCTGCAAAAGAAAGTTAGTAATCATAGTATTCTATATACAACATATACAATCCTCCCCTGAGGTATATGCCTCCCCTGAGGCTTATGCCTCCCCTCAAACATTGCATTCAAGGGTTAACCATCCCAATATTGACAACCAGGTGATTAAACCTAGGTCCATCAAAAGCTTTTGTTAACAAATCAGCCACATTATCATCAGTGTGAATCTTAAGCACTTGAATTAGATGCTTCTGATTTGCATCTCTTATAAAATGGTGCCTAGTTTCTATGTGTTTAGTTCTCTGATGAAAAACAGGATTTTTAACAATGGAAATAGTACTTTGATTGTCAATGAAGATTTTAGTATTCATAAAATTAAACCCATAATCCAACATCTGATTTTGAATCCAAAGTACGTGACCACAGCAATTGGCAGCAGCCACATATTCTGCTTCAGTGGTAGAAGTGGCCACAATTGTTTGTTTCTTGCACTGCCAAGAGATGAGTCTTCTTCCTAGAAATTGACAACCTCCTGTTGTGGATTTCCTATCCAAATTAGCTCCAGCATAGTCACTATCACTGTAAGCCTCCAAGACAAATGGTGAATCCCTTGGGTACCAAAGGCCTAGTTTGGGTTGGCCCTTGATGTACTTGAAAATTTTCTTCACATCATTTAGATGAGAAGTCAATGGAGTGACTTGATGCCTTGAGCAAGCACTGACAGCAAAAGTAATGTCAGGCCTAGAGGTTGTAAGATACATGAGTGAGCCAATCATGGATCTATAAAGATGAACATTAATAGCCTCATCTTGCTCATTTGGATTCTTAAGCTTGGGTGGTTCATATGGAGTGGTAGCAGTCCTCAAAAGTTCAAAGTCAAACTTTTTCAAGATATCTTTAACATATTTCTCCTGATGAATAAAGATCCCTTCAGGGTGTTGTTTGACTTGTAGCCCTAGGAAAAAGGTTAACTCCCCCATTGCACTCATTTGAAATTCACCTTTCATCAAATCTTCAAATTCCCTGCACCATGCTTCCTTTGTGGAGCCAAAAATGATGTCATCCACATATACCTGTACTAGAATGATATCCCTGGAGTTCTTCTTAATAAAGAGTGTCTTATCAATAGCTCCTCTTCTGTATCCATGCTCCAATAGAAATGTAGATAATCTAGCATACCATGCTCTTGGTGCTTGGTGAAGTCCATAAAGTGCTTTGACAACTTTGTACACCTTTTTGGGATGTTAGGGGTCTTCAAAGCCCTGTGGTTGAGTAACATACACTTCCTCTTCAATTTTGCCATAAAGGAAGGCACTTTTGACATCCATCTGATAGACCTTAAACCCCATATATGAGGCAAAGGCTAAAAAGAGTCGAATGGCTTCAACCCTAGCCACTGGTGCAAAGACCTCAGTGTAGTCAATACCATCCTCTTGTCTGAAACCTTGAGCCACCAATCTAGCTTTATTTCTGACCACAATACCTCTGGCATCCCTATTTCATTTTAAGATCCACTTGGTCCCAATTGCAATCTTCCCTACAGGCAGATCAACAAGTACCCAAACATCTTGATTCTTGAATTGTTGCATCTCTTCCTGCATAGCTTCAACCCAACTAGGCTCACTTAAAGCCTGTTTAATGCTTGTGGGTTCAACTTGAGACAAGAAACAAGCAAACAAACAATGCTTCTAATCTGTGTGATTGTCTCTCTTCTGAGTGGATACATAAGTCAAAAATGCACATTGCCCAAACTTGGTATTCTTAATGGCACTTCTGGTGAGTACCATTGCATTTGGATCACCAAGTATATTATCTTGTGGATGTATGGTGTTGATCCTTTTAATTGTAACAGGATTAACATCAATTGAGGTATCAAGATTGGTTAAAGTGGGAGCAAAGTCTTGATCATAGGAAGCTGATTGAAAAATGCCATCACTTTGCTGAACATTGGCAAGATCTGAGGGAGTGGGAAACCTGCCATAAGGTTCAGCATAACTTGTGGAAACTTCAGTAGAAACAGGAACTTCCGCAGAAACGCCTTCAGCAGAATCTCCATCAGCAGAATCAACAGCTGCATCAGCTGATGCATCAGCAGAACTAGGTTTTCTGCTTTCTTCAATAGCAGCTTGTTTTAAGAGGGCTTCAGTGTCTTGAGTAAATTCAAGACCAAGCCTTTTAGCTTCCTCAGCAGCTGCATGTTCTTGCATTTTGAGTCTAGCAAGATCTTCTGCATAAGTTGAATTTTCCACATCATCAGCAGATTGGGCATCAGAGGCTTCTTTGGTAGGAGGATCTGCTATCTGGGTTGGTAGAGTTGTTACAACAATAGTGGGTTCATCACATTCTGAATCACTGTCTGAATCATCCTTTAGAGTACCTGCATTGTTAGAAGATGACACTTGTATTCCTGCAGATGGGTTAGCTGTGTGTCTAGCATACCCTAAATAATCAGTAAGGTAATCAAGGTCAAAATACCATTCATGACCCTTGCCCTGTACATTTACATTATCCTCCAGAAATTTCAGGTTAAGTTTCTCTTCTATCTTCTTTGTAGCCAAATTATAGACCCTATAAGCCTTGCTATGTGCTGAATAACCAACAATATAACCTTCAGCAGCTTTTGCTTCAAATTTGCCTAGATGATCACTTGTATTTAGAATGGTCACCTGACAACCAAAAGGTTTCAAGTGTTCAATGGTAGGCTTCTTCCCTGTCAATAGTTCATAGGGTGTCTTATTATGAGGTCTAGTAATCAACACCCTATTCAATACATAACAGGCAGTACCAACTGCCTCAGTCCAAAACATGGTGGGAAGCTTAGAGTCAGCAAGCATAGATCTTGCAGCCTCTATAAGGGTTCTATTCTTCCTTTCAGCAACTCCATTCTGTTGTGGAGTCCTAGGAGTGCTATAATCTCTTTTAATACCCTTTAAACCACAAAGTTCAATGAGTTTGGCATTTTTGAACTCTGTCCCATTGTCACACCTAATACCTTTAATCTTCTTGTTAAGTTGATTTTCAGCTAGAGCCATAAATTCTTTGAGTGCCTGAAAGGTTTGATCTTTAGTCACTAAGAAAAATGTCCAACTGAATCTACTGAAAGCATCAGTAATCACCAAACAGAAGTACTTATGATCAATACTCCTGATGGATGTAGGACCAAAAAGATCCATGTGAAGCAGCTGCAATGGTTCTGAGATTATGCTCATAGTGGTAATGGCTTTATAAGAAGCTTGGTGTTGCTTTCCCTTGTTACAAGCCACACAATTATGCTCATTGGTGAAGATCTTGGAAGGAAGTCCATGAACAAGTCCATCTTTAGCAAGTTTGTTGATGACTTTAAAATTAACATGTGCCATCCTCCTATGCCATTTTGTAGATTCATCCAAGGATGCTTTAGCCACCAAGCAAGTAAGATCACCTTCTGGCTTGACATCATTCAAGTCAAAGGTATAAAGATTATGGTTTCTTGGAGCCTTAAGTAACACAAGATTATCATCAGGCATTTGGAATTCAGGTGAAAGAATGAAACAGCCATCTTCAGTGAAAAGCACAGGAAGCTTTTTGTCACAAATTTGTGAGACTGAGAACAAATTGAATCCTTGAAGCTCCTTCACATAGTAGACATTTTCAAAATCCACCTTTGGAGTTCTAATGGTTCCTTTGCCAGTAATCCTTCCTACTCCACTTCCAAACCTCACAATGCCTCCATTAAAAGGCACAAAGTCATCCAGCTTCTCTTCATTACCAGACATGTTTCTTGAACAGCCACTATCAACAATACCTAAGTCTTTATTAAGAAGAGGATGTTCCTACAACAAAGAAAGTTAATATACAACAACAACAAGTAATCTGAGACTTAAGTCATGAAAGACTTGAGCCTGCCTTGTGAATCATTCTGATGAACCCAAGATGATGAGTTAGATCCACAATTGTTCCTGGATTCCCTGTAGTTAATGGTCTTTTATATGTCCAAGAACAATCTGCTGAGGACTTTTCAGCAGAATCCCAATTACCCCTTCCCATACTCATTGGGTCAGTATATTCATACCAATGATTAGCACCAATAAATGGTTGAGATCCATATCTATTTCTATTGGTATTCATATATCTATTGTTAAAAACAGACCTATTGGAATAAACAGGCCAATCAGCTAGAGTGGAATACATTCTGCTGACATGATAATTGGCCTGTGGAGCTAGTGAGGGTGTGGTATTAGTCCACTTATGTCTAGGTCTATTGTTAACAACAGAAACACCCATCCTCTTTTCATGAAAATCACAATCCTTAATTAAATGCAACTTGCTACCACAAACAAAACACTTCTTTTTCTTATAAGATTTATTAAATCCAAAGGATGTCTTATTAAACATAGAATTATTCAAACAAACATCAGAAACAGGATTGTTTTGAAAACACTGAAAGGAATTGTTTTCATAAGAAGTAAATAACAAGTCTTCAGAAGAGGCTGATTGATAAGGAACTTCATCAGCAGCAACTTCAGAGTCCACAGACTTGTAGGTTGACTTGTCAGAAATCTTTGTTGAGGACTTGGGTGAGTCTGACTTGGTCTTGGAATCACAGCTGGCATAACTAGAGGTCTCTGAGGTCTTGTCCCTGGAAGAACAAGAGACATAAGTGTTAGAATCATTACTAGATATACTTCTAGTGTCAGGGGAGTCATTGATCCTAATGCCAGTGGTTTCCTTTGATGCTGGTGAGTCAAACTTATGGGATGTGGGTGTAGGGTTTCCTATGGATGGACAGTCTTCAGACTTATTTGGCAAGTCTTTAGACTTTTTACCAAAGAGATGGTGTGAACCATCAAAGTTAGAAGTTTTGGTGGCAGGCATAAATACACCTCTGATAGGTCCTGGTACAGCATGCATTCCCCCTTCCTTAACATATTTTACGGGTTTTTGAAATTCTAGGACAGGTTCAGGGTCAAAAACACTGGATATATCAGGGTAAGTTAATTCTTCTGGATCTATATATTTATCATACCCTAATGCTCTTCTAGACCTAACAGATTGACTACTATCAATTAGTTTTTCTAAATGTGAAGACCCTTCTTGCCACTTCTTACGACTAGCTACTTCTTTATTCAATTTCTCTTGTAAAACATCTTTCTCAGACTGAATTCTAGCTTTTTCTTTTTCAGAAAATTTCAATTCATTGCTAGCACATTCTAAATCTCTACTTAAAACTCTAATCTTTTCCTCATGAGCTAATTGATTTTGTTGAAACCACACCTTTTGTTGTTCTAAAGTTTTAAAAGCTTCTTTATAAGTTGCAGCTTCAATAAAACATGCATTATATTTTGGTTTCATATCATCATAAGCTTCTTTTAGAGTTGTATATTTAGAATCACAATCACAAGCACAAGTAGATACCTGAGGAGAGATTCCCATGAGACCAAAGCTATCATCACAACTAGCCATGCAGGAGATTTGAGGAGAGTTGCTTGTATCATCATCATGCTCATTCCAGTCCACAATAATATCTATAGCAGTGATCAAGGCCTTTGATTCTCCAGCTTCCAATTCTTTCTTCTTGTATGCTGAATACCTGGTACTGGCTTCACCCTTCTTAGCTGTGCATTCTCTTGCAAAGTGACCAATTTCTCCACAAGCATAACACTTCACCTTCCTTCTATCAAACCTAGCTGCATCTTTTCCTTCAACATTGAGCTTTTTACCAACCTTTTGCTCAAATCGCCTCACCTTGAGAGATAGCATAGCCATTTGCCACTTTAAGTCCAATTCTTCTAAAGCAAGTTCATCAATCTGCTCAAAATCTTCATAAGCTATTTGTTGCTGTTTTTCAACTTCAGCAACAAATGAATGAAGTACATCTTCCATCACATTGCTAATCTTTGGATGAGTTATTGGATTAGCACTTGAAAAAGACAATGTGGTCATTGGAAGACTTTGGCTTGGGGTGGATGGACTTGAGTAAACATGTGGTGCTGAGGATGGACTTGTATAGGTATGTAGCATGTAGTTTGAATTAGAACTGACAAATGCAGATTGTGAAGGAGTTGCTGCATATCGAGAGAATCCCTTTATGTCACCTTCCAAAGCTCTGAGTTTGTTGTACAAGTCATCAAAGGTGAGGTAGTCCAAGCCACCTTTGGTTTTCAATGATATACTCACCTGAGACCATGAGGGAGGCAAGGCTCTTAGAAACCTAGAGTTCACCTCCTCATTATCAGGTCTGGCCAGCAACTGATTCAAGTGACTCAAAATCTTCTGAAACCTGTCATAACCTTTGTGAAGACCTTCCTCTTCAATGATCTTGAATTCTTGGAACTCCATCTTCAGCATACTTTTTCTCATTCTCTTTGATTCTTCATTCCCACCAAATCTAGCTTTTATGGCCCACCAGATTTCTCTTGGATCAGACATGGAATGAAAATCTCCCATGTGGTCATCAGGGATTGCTTGCAACAATATGGTTCTAGCTTTGTTTTCCCTTTGAATAGCCATAATTTCATCAGCAGAAACAGGTTCTAATATTGTAACTTTCCCATTAGCATCAACACTTTGCTTTTTAGGACGACAACCATTGAGTATAACATTCTAGAGGTTATAATCAACACTTGCAATCCAATTCTGCATCTTCATGGCCCAGATTTCATACTCATCCTTCCTAAGAAAAGGAAGTTTTGCATTGCTGTTGGAGAAGGCCACTTGTTGTAGTTGTTGAGTGAGAGAGCCTGCTTCAGAGAGAGCAACATCACCACCTGGTTTGTCTGCCATAGGTCTTGATTGAGTAGTTATGTGATTGTGTAGAGGTTACAGAGAGTATCTAGTGGCTCTGATACCACTTGTAGGGATCTATACCTTGATAGATCACGAGCCAATAGATCGTTAGTCAACTAATGTAATCACTAGCTAGACTAAGTTAGATAATCTCTGTGAGCTTGTAATTATGCGGAATATAAAAACAAACGTATACTAAACTTGATCCTCTATGGATCGATAATATTAATAAAACTTCGTACTAAAAACTTGTCTCTATTACAATGACCTAGGGTTCCTTATATACTAGTGGAAACCCTAACCTTTCTTACAAGAAACGAATAATGAAAAACTAATAAAAGATATTCTACATATCTTGTCCTAAAATACATAAGTTATATCCACGGTTAAACTCTATCCGTAGGATCTCTAAGTATCCGCAGGAACCAGTCATCAGCAGAAAGTCACTAAGCCTTCCGCAGGAACCTGTCAGCAGTATCAATCAGCAGTATCTTTAATAATTCCTTACAGGGGCCGCCCTACTGAAACGGCCAGATTTTTTGTCTTTTAGTGGGGAAAGTTTATTTGGTGAAAAACTAACTAATTTTGGTTAAAAGTTTGAAATCATATATTTAGTATGATTAAAACATTTTTCTTTATTACCAAAAGTGTTTTTCAAAAATACATAATATGTTTATATAATTAAATAAACTTTGTATTAGTTAATTAAATACCCCTTTGATCATGAGATGTATTAAACACTTGTTTATCCATACCTTAAGTGATAGTTGAAGCATACTTGAGACGTTGAGATGTCGAGGCTTGTTGACGTAAGAATGCATAGAAGAATTGTGATCACAAGTAACTTAAGCACTTTACGTTATATGTTGTAACTTACATCTTTGTCATCATCAAAACATGAAGAGGATGTTTAGATTAAATATCGTAATATTCATGCCAACAATATATATATATATAATACATCAAGTTTACAAAATGCGTTATACATAAGAAATAAAGTCAAAAAGCTAAACTATCATTGCATTTTTCGTCATTTCTTTAAATAAAACCTTCTCCGTCAGAGTAAAATGCAAAAAGATAAAATGTAAAAACCTAAAAACTACGGTATAAAACATCACATTCACAGATTCACATTCCCTTGTTATATTATCTTTTAGTATTTGATTTATAAAGTTAGCCCAAGCCCAAGTTCCTTCTAGCTCAATAATAGTAAATCACTAAATCCTACAAGAGCTTCAAAATAAAGCGCCACGCTTCACGCTATAGCACGCCTTACCACGCTTTCTCGCGCTTCATAACACGCTACGCCTTAAGAAGATGCCTTGGCCTATTTCGTAATGTGGAGGCCGCGCCTCGCGCTATGGCGCGCTATTTAGAACCTTGAGTAAAACCACCAAAAAGTATTAATAATTACAAACTTGGCCTTATTTTAAACACAAAAGTAATGTAGGAGAAATGCAATTTATATGTGAACCAAATTTTTAATATAATTATGCATCTTAAATCTCTTATAAGCTGTCTAAGAACAAAAATATATTAAAGAAAAACAAACCTTTAATCCCGCACTTCTAGTTCTCCATGTGCTTTTGAGAGCATAAACACGATCTTGCATTCCCATATTTAAGCGATTCTCATCCTTAGCCTTGGGTTGATTATAGAGAATCTCTGTGTTGTATTTAATGGAACAAAAAGAAAAAAAAATGACAAAGTTTCTTTACACTCCCACATCTTAGCTTAGGTATGAATGACATGGTGACTACACATGGCTATTCATTCATACTTAATTTATTCAAAGCTTTAAACCACACATTTCATCAAACGGTTTGAGTGCATATAAACAAAATCTTTTAAGCAGACATTTCATGTAACAAAGCACCGACAAAACGAACCTTTAAATCCAAGAAAACATGTTTCGGATCTTTCAACAATGCTCTTTCATTTGCTTCAATTATGTAACCTAGAACATATCAGAAAACCAATTTGCAAGTATATGGTGTTATGCACTATTATAAACCAAAAAAAGAATCCTCAATATCACAATTGAAATCGACATCATCAAGATTAAAATCAAATATAAAACATTGAAAGTTAGTGATTACCGATTAAGACAATGGGAAAAACTGATGTGATGATACAAAGAGGAGCGTATAAATGAAACGCAAAATTTAAATGAAACGTAGGGAGGAAGAATCGGTACAAATGAAACACAAAATTCAATTAAGGAGGAGCGTGGTTATTGAATGTGGTTACTACTTTACAAAAATACAGTAACCCAAAGGTATTGACTTTGTTCTTTTCACATAGAAAACATCCTGCAATATTGAGTTGTACAAATGTGGTTAATTATGGTAAGACACGTCATAGCATTAAACCAATTTTTAATGCTTTGTGCTTAGAAGGGCTTGTACAAAAGCTTATTTTATTAGATAAAACTAGCTTAGAAGACCCGTTGACACCGGGTAATTTTTTAAAGAAATAGATAAATGAGATGATAAGAAAAGTAATAACGTAAACATGTTCCATTCAAATTATGAAACAAAGAATGAGACAATACGTCCAAGTTTGGGGTCTCCAAAATTGATTTTCTTTAGTAGCAAAATGAGATGATAAGAAAGCTTCTAACGTAAACATGTTCCATTTGATATATGAAAGAAAGAATGAGACAATGCGTCAATTATCCGATAAGCAATTGAGTTTGTTACAATTAAACTAAACATGTTCCATTTGATACATAAGTTTGTATAACAATTATATAAATGTCTACCTGCAACAAATAAGGATTAGGTATAGCTGAGCTCATACATGTACTTGAGAAAATAACATTTCAATTTTGCTTATCATATTTGAAGTTTTAAGTCTAAATTTTGTCTAGAACATGATCTTCACCACCAAGCTTTCCCACTTGAATTTGCTCTGAATATTTGGCTGTCAATTCAGTAAAAAGGGGAGAATTAGCATAAGTTACTAAACGTTGAAATAGTAAACAATATAGAAAACATATACTTCACATGATTGATTATTAGTATGGATCCAACATATCTTGTGCATAGAGGTCTAAATGATCCAACTACTGTGAATCCTTTTTGATAGGTGTTTACATTTATTAATAATTGTGGATAGAAATAATTGTGGTTCTGAGTTTCAAATGACATGTAAAAAATTATTTCTAATATCCAACACGATTTTTGTTAAGCTAATTCTATTATTAAATTGTTAAAATGATCAAAAGAATACCAGCTACAGTACCTACAAAATAGAAATATTAACCCGATAGAGGCCTAAATCAACCCGCTCATAGATAAATGGGTTGAAATGACACCTCTAAGCATGGGCTATGTAAGAACTTCTAAGTAAACTCTAACCATGAAACATTTAAGGTCTGTTTATATCAGTTGTCCCACCCATTTTGAAATCAACTTATAGACATTAACCCCAATAGCATGCATCTTACACTTTTAGTCATAAGTCACACATATTATAAATTAATTTTGGAAGTTAGAAAGGAGATAAAAAGAATAGCTTGATGAATGTTACTTTAATTGACGACCAAAATCATCTTCCACCAGGGTATCTTTTCACCTAAGCATACTAAGGTCTTTTGATGATAAAGTTTAAGAAGTTATTGATTTCTACCTTGTCGTCAAATCAACATCCTCGTCTTACCCATGCCCTGACCAAAGCAAGTAAAATTCTCAAAGGAGTTAAGTAATTTATCACTTTACGACTTCCCTTTACGGCTCTCATCCGAGGGACCAATGTTCTTGCAACTGTTCCAGGTAACTAACATCTGATTGTTCTGAATAGTTGACCCGCTGCCAGAAAAATAATGTAAGAATAGAATCTTGTAACTAAACTTTTTCTATCCAAACAATTACATATAACTTGCATGTTTATATAAGGTTTATTTACCTCAAAAGCATTTCCGTGAGAACAACGTCAAGAAACGTCGTATGAACTCCAACTTGACTTTCTGCATTCTTTTAACAATGACGATTCAAGTTGCCTAAGACCACAATTTTTTTGACCCGTATCTGTAATAGAAGAAAAAGATAGCAACATTTGTTGACCCGTAGCAGTAAGTTGCGTCATCAGCAGCAGTTAGGCCGCACGTCAGCAACAACAAACCGCATCAGCAGCAAGCCGCGTCAGGGGCTGTAGCAATTTGTGTCATCAACAACAAAGAGATGGTGTTGAGTACGTAAGCAAATAAGCTAAGTACATAAGCAAATAAGTCTAATATCTTAACAGTTCACACCCATTAATTAGAAGTCGCAAGCTAATCCAAACATGCCTTTATTGACCTAATTTGCGCTCAAATCTGTATACATCGAAGTTCTTAAGGAATATTAAAAACACTTAAGTAAACCTATATAACCAAATAACCAAAGTAGTCAGTTTAAAAATTTTTACACCTAAATAACCAAATAACTTGTTCAAAACCCATATCCAAACAACCTGTTACACCAAATTCTTATAATAATTCACTCAGAACTTGCAAATTGACGTTGTGTTATCATAACCATGAATTTGGATCAGCATTTGACGACTTTCAATGCGCTACGCTCTGCTATTACATTTTTAATAGATGACTTGATAGGAAGGATTTCCACACTGTCAAGATAAATGGTCTATCTTTGACCTCATAACATGTATTAACCTTTAATATATATTTTTCTATAAAAACATATATGCACTTGTTAATACCAATGGCAACCTCAAACATGATCCAAAAAGTCTTAACCATCAAATAAGTTGAATTATTAATAAGACCCTGAGCAAAGACTTTACCATAGTTAATTGGGAAATACCTAATCCAAAAAGTCTTAACCATCAAATAAGTTGAATTAAACTAAACATGTTCCATTAGAAGGTTTACTTAAAATCATTCGGACAATTATGTAATCGCTACCTGCAACAAATAAGGGAATATATATAAAACTGACCCGTCTAACCCGTATTAAGCCATCACCAATTAGTCGACTTGAGCTTGATATTCTTGAACCTGCAAGAAATATAGTGAATGATTAGATCATAAACATTATTTTAAACACCGGATAGCATAATGAATGTATAACAAATACACTTTGGGCATCCTACTTCATAAGCTGAATTTCTTAATATACCATGGAGTTTCTTTACTATAATCACATCTTCAAATTTTTTTATTGTTTTTTTCACATCAAATCAGTAACATATATATGTCAATTTCTTGATATAACCCATTCCGTATACCTTTTTGTTCTTTTGTAAAAGACATCGCAAACCTAAGAACAAAGATTATTCATCAATCATCCTCATTCACCTATTCATATGTTCAATCAATTAATTAACTATATAAAATAAATCAAATTTTCATGAACTGATGAACGGTTGGTATATATGAATCATGAACGTCATGCAATATTCTGAGCATGTTGAAAGAAGGCAGATGTATGATTATGCAAGTTATAAAAAGAACATATTCTGAGCATGAACTTAATGACTATACCTCTGGAGGCTTAAATGCTTCTTCTCTCTTGCGCTTGTTCTCTGCAGCTTTTTCTACTTGTTTTTCCTGCCTTTCTTGCCATTGCTTTTTAGACTTCATTTGTTCGAACCAACTTGGTAATGGAAGTGATTAACCAACTTGCTTGTAACCTTGTAGGGATGAGTAGGGTTACTCTATCACGGCATAACTTAACTACTACCCCAAGAATACTACAACCAATGAATACAATCACAAAGTAAATATTAAAAAAAATGATTAGCACCTTATCATTCAAGCTCTCAAGGAATTAATTTTTCTTCTCGAGCACGTATCCACACACCTTGACATCACCTGTTAAAAACAAACATCAAATTGAGCCACATTAGGTGTAAACATCTATTCATTTTTTTTACTACTTTAAAATAATATAACAAAGAGGTAACTTGGTTGTAAACACAACAAAGCAACAATTTAAAAGAAAAGAAAAAAAGAGTAAATAACCTTTTGTTGTTCCATTAAGAGATCGTCCATATGCATTCAGTATAAAACTTCATTTTGATTGCACATCATAGATGTTTTACCTGCTATTAAATAAGAAAAAAGTACTGCAAGGTAACCAATGTTTGCTTATTTTTAAAGCTTAATGAATTTAGTGATTACTTACATCTTTTACAAATTTAATCAAGAAAATCTCATCCAAACACCACTATATAATCACTCTCTCAGTTTTACATATGCATCACACATCAGAGGCTAACCAAAAAGGGTGTTTCAGAATGCTCCTTGTTCTCGCTTATTACTTTGAGTGATTGAATAGCTTTAACAATTGATCAAACTATGCATAATTTTACTTGCCCACTCACTAACTATCAATATTCAAGTCCTATCTACAATCATCTAAAGCCTGAATTTATCCGCTAACCTAAAAATTAAGAATATGGTTTCATTAAAGTTTAATCTATTTGATGATTGATGATTGATGAGGAGCGTGGAGCAATAGTTACATTATCAACTTCTTGTTGAAAGTATGTCGATTGGAGCCCAAGCAACCTGTTCCACATAACATCTTAAGAATTTCATGGTAGTTCGTTAATACTAATTTGGATTTTTTGTATATTACCTTAAGAATGAAGATCAGATATAACGAAATTATTTATCAACCCTTCCTATACTTGGCTCATGTTTTCCTCTATAAAGAACTCTTTCATCTGCAAAGTTCAATAAACAAAATCCACGTGTAATTATAGGATCAAATGCAACAAAAACCATACCTTACACCTTCCTCCTCAAGTGATTTTATCGTCGCAGGCATTGCACAAACCATTTTCTGCAACACATATTTAATTCTTGTTAGATCATTTATGTTAAAATTTAATCGAGCATAGTCTTGATAGATATATTAGCATTCTTGTATAAGATAAAAAAAAAAAGAACTTCCACCATCCCACATTAACAGGTCTCGGTCTAACTACTGGATCGAATTTTAGCTTAACCAATGTTTGCTTATTTTTAAAGCTTAATCGCGTATTTCAGTTTCAAAACACAATACACTCAAAACTTGCTATCGTTCAAGGTTTTATATTGTTCAAAATATACAATGATCTTTTATTGAAAAAAGTATATAGTCAAGCATTTCATCAAGCACTTTGTAGGCATGAAATTGTAAAAACTTACAGTAAGAAACAGAGTGCACAATCCAGATGAGAAGAGACCTAAAAAAAGATTAGATTGATTATTCAAAAAAAAAAAAACAATGTATTTTAAAACATCGTAACTATGGGATTTACACCGAAAACCTAAAAAATAAAAAAGGTTGAATAGATTCAGTACTTACCAAATCACTGGCAAATGAAGAACAATTTAATTGTTTTCCAAACTTACAAACAAATCGCTCAAAGTCAGAGGTTTTGTGCATAGGGTTCTGGTAAAATACAAACAAATTTAAACAGGATGATTGGAAATTACCTTATAGCTGAATCCAAACAAAATAATTAAATATGAAACTAATAATTCGATACCCATTATAATAAATCAGTACTTACCAACACTTTCTTATTGACAGCATATACAACACCAGCACACACATGAATCAATCAAAATATGTTCTTGATGATTTTGAATCGGTATGGCATAGAAAATCATGGAAAGGAATTGGGTTTGTATTATTTCTTAGAATAACAAACTTAGGGAGCAAGAATCGTATATGGGAAGATTGAAGAGGAGCGTGGTGTTTATGGAAGATGAGCGTTTATTTTATTTATTTATTTATTTTTAAATAAATAGAGGAGCGTTTGTATTAAATGTGGTATTGAATAGGTTGACCGGGAATGAATTTGTTTGACCCTATATAAGGAATTTGCTGCTTAAAAAGAGTTGTACTAACACACTATATAAGGAAATCCACATCATAATATTAATTGAGTTTTTAATGCAGCGTGCTTAAGAGGACTTGTACAAAACCTTTGTTTATTAGATAGTATAGATAGATATTAAATTATTTGTTTAGTATATTGATATACTTTCTTCGTTTCGAAATTATTGTCCATATTTCTTTTTTCGGATGTCTCAAAATAATTATTCACTTTATATTTTTAGTAAAAAAAAGTATTTAGTGAGATAATATTTTATTTCAGTGTTTGAAATTTATTTTGCTTTCACTTTTATTAAACTATGTGTTTTTGTCTCTTGACAATAATTTTAAGACAAAGGGAGTAAGATTTTAATTAATATACTTCTACTCAAAATAAACAAGAAAAGGCAAGAAAAAGAAATATGAGGTTAGGAATAAATACGAGCCCACAAACATGTATTTATTAATGAATACCAACAAGAGAAGGTGGGCTTTGTACAGTCCTAATTTTTAGGCATGATGCCAATATTTAAATCCCATGTATGTCTACCAAACAACTTTTATAATGTCTAAACCTATCCTAACCCACAAACCAAACAGCACCTAAATACCCTTTCCATGTGTGAAAGGTGTGTGGACTTGTATCATTCTATGTATGTGTACGAATTTTGAAATGCAAGTTCCTCTCTCTCTCTCTCACACAAAAACAAGATTAAAAAGTGTGTTTCCAATTAATCCGTAGTGAAAATAGTAAAACCGATAACTTTCAAGTTCAAAGTTGTTGATTTTGTGGTTAAATGTTCAAAGTTGTTACTTTTATGGTGTCTTATGTCTTTTAGTCAAGTTCTATTAAAACAAAAATGTAACAAAAACACTAAATCTAAAATTTTGGTCCATTTTTTTATAGAAAGTAAAAAAAAAAAAAAAAAAAAAAAAAAAAAAGGAAAAAAAAAAAAGAAAAAAAAAAACGTGTCTTTTTACATGAAAATCAAGATTTCATGGTTAAAGTGTTTAAATTTTGTGTTTTTGTAAAGTATTATGACTTATAGTAAAGATCAATTACAACAAAAAAAAAAAGGATAAGAAATGCTAGATTTGAAGTTATAGATGACTGTTAGTAGAGAGTTGCGAAATAGTATTTTTCTTGGTAGATTCAAAAAGTATTCGGTACATTTTATATGTCAAGGTACTTTCTGAGAATTTAGGATAAATATCTTAATATTCAGTGTGAAAAAGTATTGGGTAGACTTTAAAGTATTCGGTTAGAAAAATTATTTGATTAAAGATAGTATTTGGTAGATTAATTTTTCGGTAAGCTTAGAAATTTTTTGGTACAACTCACGTCATTATACTAAGAAGTCCACTAACTTTCTATGTGGCACTGAGAACCTTCAAACCGAGAACTTTACCACTTTACCGAGAACTTTCATGAATTAAGAACCAAAAACTCTCACCTTAAGGAGGGATCGATCCTTTTGATGTCTGAAACATTCCAAGGGATGGTGCTTTTGTAACTCTGGAGAACCTCCAACAACTTGCCCTTTTCTTGGAAGAAAAAGAAAAGGATATAAAAACCGGGATTTGGTCTTCTCCTTGAAAAAATGCATATTCTAAATGACAAGGTAATTCCTTCAATTCTAGTTTGGGAGGCTCTTCGATTGATGGTTTTTAATCTGCTTTATGGTTTACGCAATTCGAGGACTTTGATGTGTTCCTTGAATGGGTGAAATGAAATGGCCTGAACATGTCCGATTTTTCATTTTCCTCATTGTAAGACAGGGTGTCATACTTCTCAAGAAATGGCTCGTTGGAAATGAACTTTTTTGTGAGGTGAAATATTGTTTGATATATTATTTTTGTTCATCTGGTTTATTTTAAACCACCCCGGTATATTGTACCCTTAAAACAAATGTTGTTGTTGCTATTTTTAAAATTATAGTTATCATAATTTAGAGTTTAAAATTAGATTAAATAATTATTTTGATATATATGAGATATTAAAGGTTTAGAAAGAATATGGGGGGTAGGATCAAGTATGTTTTTGGATTTTAGTGCGGATGTACGGACCTCTCTGCCCTCTATCTAATCAACCATCTGAAAAAGGCGGAGTGGCAATATCGTAAATATCCACTCTTTTTTAATAAAATCGTTAATATCACAGTACCTCTTTACATGTAAAACAATTTTTCTTTTGAAATTTAGCGATTTTTATTTATTTTACTTATACTATCTTCTCAAATTTTTCAGATTTTTTTTATTAATATCACTTTAGGTCCTTAACTTCACAATTTAATTAGTACCAGAAAAATACGTTTTTTTTTTCCAGCGATTGTTATTAACTTTGTTTCTAGTTTCTTTTATCAAATTTTCTCATTTTTTTTTATTTGTTTTTAATAATATCACTTTTTATCATAAACTTTAGGATTTCTTTTAACTGTAAATATAAGCCTTTTTTCAAAAACTTTTTCAAAGGTTTTGCTTGAAAATGCATCTAGTTTCATGTCAATTTTTTTCAAAACAAACTGAAATTTTTTATTTTTTTTATGTTATATTCACGATTCATTTTAACAGTGAGATTAATTTTTTTCATTGAATCTTAATTATTTTACTTAGAGTATGTTGTAAATTTTTTTAATTTTTTTTTTGAGTTGATATGTTCAGTAAACTGAATTATGATATTAAGCTTTCATTTATTAAACTTAACTTCGATATTAAATTATTATTTTTGTAATGAATGATTGTATTAAGATATGAAAACCTTAATATCGCAATGAAATCAACAATCATAATAAGTTTTTTTTTTACTAATATCGCTGTTTCTTTTTGTATATCACTGACTCACTGTTGGTCTTACATGTAAAAAAGTTTAATATCACTATATGTCTTATAATATCATTGTTAGTCTTATAATCACAATAACTTTAGACATTGAAGATCAATATTTTTCACCTTAATTTTGAAAGTTAACACTAACTTTTTAAATTTTGATTATTTTGTGTATCATCTAATTAAATTAAAAAGTAGGCCGATTCAAATATTACTTATAATAATCATTATACTATGTTTTATTGCATAACCAACATGAAAAGACATGTAATCTCAAGGACCGATCTAAGTCGATTCAATATGCAATTTATTATGTTAAGGTCTTTTGATAACCATTATACTTAGTCAAAGCCATACCGATGGAATTCCTCTAGTGATAAACTTCAACAACAAGGACCGTTTCACTTGTCTATATGGCCACATCTAAACATTGAATCTACATGGCTTACCTCACACTTTAAACAAATAAGTACATGTACATGTAGGGATCTGATGCGTGGGGTTTGCACCAGGCTTTACCTCTCAAGGGATCTTGAGAAGCTTACAATCCCCACCAGGCAGTGTACCTCATCGATGTAGTATAGTATAATGACAAGTACAGGGGGATTGATCGTTCAGCTATGAATAGTGTCGCTAGGATTAGAAAACCTAAAGACTAGGTCTAGAGATGAGGGATGATTCTTTTTGTATTTTTATATTTTTTAGAAAGCAAGTAAAAATCTCGGGTTTGAAGGAATTTGGCGGAATTATTGCTAGTCAACTAACCCAATACTAAAGATGCAATCAAAATAAAATACTAAAAATGAAAATAAACTAAATTATACTAAAGTTGTGAGCAATATGTGGGAGAATTGTGTTTACTTAGATTTCACTACTCCCTAGATATCTTTTACACGTTAATTACTTGTTATAGTTGCGTGGATGACGGATTGTATTCCTTAATACCATTCATGGGGTGGCGTACTTACTTCCCCAATCCTATGAGCGCCTACTTCACTCCTATGTCGAGCCGGCTAAGAAGCTCCTAACATGGGATCACTAGAATTTGCTCATGCATTAAATACAACCAATAAAACCTAGTACACATCGGTTCATGTTTCCTAAGACGTTCAAGCATGTTACACAATGGAGATCTGCCAGTTTTCTTAAGCCTAACATTGAAATCATTCATCCAATACAACCATAAACAAGTAATCAACACATAATCAACATCTAGGTTTCATTAGATCCAAGCAAACACAAGATAGATCTAGCCTAGCATGTTAAAATCAAGACAAGCACAAGATATAATTAACCAACACATAGACATATTGATTGAATTAAGAGAAGACTTATCTCAATAGAACATGAAAGGATTCAAGGGGTGAAAACCCTTGAAAACACTGTAAAATATGACCTAGGGTTTACAAAGTTCGGCCCTAGTTTTCTCCACACAAGTCCTCCTTTTATGAATGAAAAATAGAAAACTATATATATAGTTTGATAGGTGACGGCGTCAAGAAAAAATGTCTGACGCCGTCATCTAGCCGCCAAATAGTTTCTCGGACTGCCTAGATCTGGGTCTGACGCCGTCATGTATTCTCCTTATGCATGTCGTCACCAATTTAACTCTTGACGCCCTTGTTGTGACGCCGTCAGGTTTGCACTGGGTCGTCATGGTTTTTACTCTTGACGCCATTAGAGTCTTCCTCTTGACGCCGTCAGGTATTCTTCTCAGCTTGGAAAATCAAGTCTTTGCCGTTTTCTTCACTTTTATGCCCCAAAAATGTCCGAATTGCTTCCTTTTCCAAAATTCACTCCCAAAGTACCTAAAATCACAAAAGGAACGATTTAGGGCAATATTTGATTAAATAAATTCAATTCCGGGCTTAAATGACCCCCTAAAAGTGGTTCATTTTTCGCCTCATCAGGATCAACGGGGCGGGGATTATCGGGGATTATATTTACCATCCCCATCCCCGCCTCCATCCCCATCGGGGAATCGTTTTACATCCCCATCCCCAATGGGGATCGGGGATCCCCACGGGGGTTCGGGGTTTTTCCGGCCTTATAAATTAAGCATAAAAATTACGTAAGTAATCGAAATTATGAAGAACTGATCTATAAATGTCTCAAAAAGCATACATCGTACATAGTTGGATTAATTAAAATGTCATTCAACTTTAAATATCGTAAATACCGAAACATCACATATAATACAAAAATAAACTGTATCGAATGTGTGTATTCGGACAAAATATTGGTAGAATAATATGTATTTAGTGCTTCACATTTTTAAAGTATTCGATCCACCAAATATGATATATACATACATATATACTTCAAGTATAATACTTGCCACTACTCACTAATATATACATATACAAGTATATGTAGTATTAATATACATATAAGTTATACAGTGTATACTTCTATATTAAAAGTTCGGGTTCGGGTTCGGGTTCGGGGTCGGGGATTTTTGTTATCTCCATCCCCGCCCCTATCCCCGGTTTTATAATTTGGGGATTCCCCGTCCCCATCCCCATTCCCGATCAACTTGGGGATTCCCCAGTCAAATCGGATTTGGGGATCGGGTCCCCATCGGGTACTGATTTTTTTGCCATCTCTAAGTGCATGGGATGGGTCCTTTATACCTTCAAGTTTCAATGGCCAGCTAGCTATGACTTTATTATATATAAGTCAATGTAATGAATTTTTTTTTATGTTAGGTCTTTTAATAATCATTATATTTCGGGTATATTTTACACAAGATTGTTAAGAGATTTCGGCATAGATACTTATAAGAGATCGTAGGAAAAAAAATCCATAATCTCCTAAAACCAAAGGTTAATTCATATAACTTATAAAAATAATCTCTTTTTATAATCTTCATTTTCAGCATCATTTTCAGTTCAAGCAACAGTTACTTTTGTCAAACATAGTAGCCGAGGTCATTGAACTTTTATTTACTTTTAAATGATAGGATAGATTAATCGACTCAAACCAGGTTTTAGGATTAATTGGCCCTGACCACTATCTTATTCCTTTACTAATATATATATATATATATATATATATATATATATATATATATATATATATATATATATATATATATATATATATATATATATATATTGGGAGGGTTAATGTAAGATCAAACTTAAAGTTGTAAAAATAAGATCTAGTCTAAACAACCATTAACACCATTTTATAAATAACCATATTAGCAATAATACACAAAAATAGACTATTAATACGAATAAACATTTTAGCAACTAATAACCAACTGATACATGAGTTTGGATTTGTGATACACAACTATTAATTTACATGTCGAATCAAAGTGTATCACCTTAACCTGATACATTACATTTCGAATCAAAGTGTATCACTTTGGTTTCGTCAATTTAAAAAAGAAAACCATCGGAACTTTAACAATTTTAGTCGTACTCAATAAAAAAATTTATTTTATTTTAACAAGAGGGTCACTTGTCAGATTTTAGTTGGATCTTATTTTTATAACTTTAAGATTTATCTTATTTGATCTAGGTTATATATATATATATATATATATATATATATATATATATATATATATATATATATATATATATATATATATATATATATATATATATATATATATATATATATAATTGAGATCAAATAAGATCATTCTTAAAGTTCTAAAATAAGATACACTAAACAACCAATAGAAATCGAGCAAGTGGCATTTAAGTTTTTATTTAAGCAAAATTACTAATTAAATGAAAAGGGCATTAAAGGTATTTACTATCTTTTATTCTTCATTAACCCAATTATCTCTCATATCCCTCCTAAACTCAAAGTATATGTCGGCATTCATTTGTTTTCTCTCACACTCAGTTTCCCAACCCATCTCAGATCCACTAAATCAGGCCGACCACCATATCCCTTCGATCATATCTCACTAAATCCGGCCAATCACTGTTATGATAAAGTTAAGCATAACCGACGCTACCCAATCACCGCCGTTGTTAGATTCATTCACCGCCGCCAACAGCAAGCCCTATTCTAGCCATCGCTAACAACACAAAGAAGAATCATGGTGTTGTGACAACGGTGGATCTATGACCACGGTTAATATGTGACCACAATCGTAAACCCTAATTTCATAAGCAACCCTAAACCATTGTCGCAGCCACCATGGTGGATCTTAGATATGTCGGCGTCGGTTCTGGGTACATGAGTCACATTTCTGGTGTATCAAGACGGTGGATTTATTAACAAAAAGTTTCTGATCTGGTTTTGTGTGTATTAAGATTTAGTTAAAAAAAATTCATGGATTTGTGTTTATGAAGATGCCAGGTTTCTGATTCGGTTTTGTTAATACCACTGCTGGGAAAATCAGTTACGTCGAGATACATTTGATACATTTGGGTTTGATTTTTGTGTGAATAAATGATACATATCATTATTATATGTGTCGGATCTAGATTTGTTTGTTGTGATTCATTGAAACATCCGGGCTGGTATTTAACGTGTACCATAGGTGTTGTAAACAAGTTGAAGGTTAGAGTTGGTTAAAAAGAAAAGAACCGTAGATGTATCAATTTGTTAAAGATTTCGATAGGTTCTCAGTATATAGATGTGTTTATGCATCTATTTTGTTTCAATAGGTTTTTGATACACATATCTGTATATGTTGGATCGTAAACTTAATTTAGCCCGAGCCCATATAGAAGACACTACTAGAAAGTCATAGAATTGTATGGAAGCTTCTAGAATGTTGTAGAATGGTATCTATAGAAGTGTTTAGAATATTGTAGTAGATGATAACTACTAGAAGTATCTAGAATATGATAGAAATATCTAGTAAGCGTTTTCTAGAATTAGATGATTAGATAAGGATGATGATGTATTAAGAAAGATCAAGATGATACAAGAAGTATCTAGATCATAGTAGAGTATCCATGGAAATATCTCATTTCTAGAATCTTCCATGGACTAGTATAAATAGGTAGTGGTATAAACATTTGGAATGAAACAAAGCTTAAGCAATTCAATAACATTGTAAACTTTCTCTAAGTATTCCTCTCTTCGTAAGCCTAAAAGGCCCTCGTGTTTCCAACAAAGTGGTATTAGAGCTAAAAGATCGAGATGTTAGGTGCAATGAACTTGTTCCAGTTTCCTCGTCTTACCAAAGACAACTATAGTAGTTGGTGCATTCGTATGAAGGCGTTGCTCGGTTCACATGATGTGTGGGAGATAGTCGAGAAAGGTGTTGAGAAAGTTGATGATGAAAGTTCGTTGAATGCCACCCAAAGGGTAGAGTTGAAAAAGGCAAGAAAGAAGGATCAAAGTGCTCTTACACTCATCTATTAATGTCTTGAAGATGTGATGTTTGAGAAAGTTGCAAATGCAACCACTTCTAAGGAAGCGTGGGAGATCCTTCAAAATGCTTTTAAAGGAATTGACAAGGTGAAAAAGGTACGTCTTCAAACTCTTAGAGGAGAGTTCGAAAAGCTCCAAATGGAGGAATCCGAAACCATTTCGGATTATTTCACCCATGTCTTGACCATTTCAAATTTCAAATGAAATGAAGAGAAATGGTGAAAGCTTGAGTGACACAAGGATGATAGAAAAGATTCTTTGCTCTTTGCCACCAAGCTTTGATTACATTATCGTGGCGATAGAGGAGTCAAAAGACATAGACTCTATGACCATTGATCAACTCATGGGATCTTTACAAGCCCATGAAGAGAAGTGGAAGAAAAGAACGGGGAAAGAACCATTGGAAAAAGCTTTATACTCAAAGGTCTCTTTCAAAGAAAGATAAAAGAGTTTTCTACATGGAGAGGAGCAAGGACGAGGATGCGGTACTTTTCGAGGTCGTGGTGGTTTCCAAGGCCGAGGACGAGGAAGAGGAGGAGAAGATGTCAACAAAGAAGATGAAAACCAATGGTTTTCGTATCGAAGAGGTCGTGGGAGAGGCTTTCAATCTCAAAGAGGAGGTAAGTCCCAAATACAATGTTATAATTGTCGCAAATATGGTCATTATGCCAATGAGTGTAGTAGCTCGAGACAAGTGGAAGAAAAAGCTAATCTTGTGGAGGTAGAAGATAAAGATGAGCTTACCTTGCTAATGGCAATACGTGACGAACAGGAAGAGAGGATAGAGCCATGGCATATAGATTCCGCTGCAAGTAGCCATATGACGAGTGAAGAAGACTTGTTCGTGGAAATGGAGAAAAGTCAAGGTAATGTCACCTTTGGAGATGAATCAAAGGCACTGGTGAAAGTAAAAGGTAAGATACTTATATGAGCTAAAGATGGAAGTCACCAATATATTTCAGACGTATACAATGTGCCCAATCTTAAAAGTAACATTTTAAGTGTGGGACAAATTTTAGAGAAAAACTACTATATTCATTTCAAAGATCGTAGTGCTACAATAAGAGATCCTGAAGGAAAGCTCATAGCAAAAGTACCTATGACCAAAAATGAATGTTCCTTCTAAACATTCAACTTGATGAAGCTAAGTGCTTAAAGAGTTGTTTGAAGGATCATTCGTGGCTTTGGCATATGAGGTACGGGCACTTAAACTTTGGCGACTTAAAGTTATTATCCTCAAAGGGAATGGTGAAAGGGTTAGATCAAATTGATCACCCCAATCAAGTGTGTGAAGGATGCCTTCTTAGGAAGCATGCTAGAAGTTCATTTCCGAAAGAAGCAACATCAAGAGCTAAGGAGCCTCTACAACTAATTTACACGGATTTGTGCAGTCCCATTACTCTACCATTGCATGGTAAGAATCTTTACTTCATGCTTTTTATTGATGACTTTTCAAGAAAAACTTGGGTATATTTTCTAAAAGAAAAATCCCAAGCTTTTGAAGCTTTTAAGACATTTAAAGCTATGGTAGAAAAGGAGAAAGGTTTAAAAATTAAATCCATGAGATCCGATAGAGGTGGAGAATTTTTATCAAAAGAATTTAACAAATTTTGTGAGGATAATGGGATTCGGAGATTTCTAACGGCTCCTTACTCCCCACAACAAAATGGAGTGGTGGAGAGAAAGAATAGAACCATTCTCAATATGGTCCGAAGCATGTTGAAAAGTAAGAAGATGCCAAAGGAGTTTTGGGCCGAGGCGGTTGATTGTGCAATATATCTATTGAACAGGTGTCCGTCAAAGAGTTTAGATAACAAGACTCCACAAGAAGCATGGAATGGGATGAAGCCTACCGTCTCTCACATAAGGGTATTCGGAAGCATAGCGTATGTTCACGTTCCAAGTCAAAGGCGATCCAAGCTTGATGATAGAAGTGAGAAGCATGTGTTCGTTGGCTACGACAAGCAGTCGAAAGGTTATAAGCTCTATAATACAATCACAAGGAAGGTGGTAGTGAGTAGAGACATAGATTTCGATGAAGAATAAGCATGGGATTGGTATGACTTTCTTCCTATCACCTACAAAGAAGAGACAGGTGAATCAAGTGAAGAAGTCCAACAACCTCAAAGTCCAACTCCAACCCAAGACTCACCTTCAAGTTTAAGTGAAGGAGAACTAAAGACAAGAAGTTTGAAGGAGCACTACGAGGTAACTGAGGAAATACCCCTTCTTTGTTTATATGTTGACTGTGAACCTTTAGTTTTTGAAGAAGCTATGAAAAGAAAGAAATGGAGACAAGCAATGGATGAGGAGATAAAGTCAATCGTGAAGAATGATACGTGGGAGATGACGACCCTTTCGAAAGGCCAAAAGGCTATTGGAGTTAAGCGGGTATACAAGGTAAAGAAAAACACCAAAGGCGAAGTGAAGAAGTACAAGGCAAGGCTTGTGGCTAAAAGGTACAAGAAAAAGCATGGTATCGACTATGAAGAGGATGGATGTACGAGTGATACATGCAAGATCCGAAAATCAAGTTGCAGATATCTACACCAAGCCATTCAACGAGCGAGATTTCTCAAGAATAAGGATGATGCTTTGAGTCAGGAAATCAAGTTTAAAGGGGGGGGGGGTGTTGGATCGTAAACTTGATTTAGTCGAATAAAGACTGGACTATCCATAAAAGCCCAAGCCCGTGATCAAGATGCTTCTAGAATGACGAAGAATGGTATGGAAGCTTCTAAAAAAGTCGTAGAATTATATGGAAGCTTCTAGAATGGTATCTATAGAAGTGTTTAGAATATTGTAGTAGATGATAACTATTAGAAGTATCTAGAATAATATAGAAATATCTAGTAGGAGTTTTCTAGAATTAGATAATTAGATAAGAATGATGATGTATTAAGAAAGATCAAGATGATACAAGAAGTATCTAGATCATAGTAGAGTATCCTTGAAAATATCTCGTCTCTAGAATCTTCCATGGACTAGTATAAATAGGTGGTGGTGCAAACATTTGGAAAGAAGCAAAGTTTAAGCAATTCAATAACATTGTAAACTTTCTCTAAGTGTTCCTCTCTTCGTAAGCCTAAAAGGCCCTCGTGTTTCCAACAATATATATATCTAATCCTAGGTAAAATGCACGGATTTCGATGTACCAAAATTTGCTACTTTTTGGTTTGGATAGGTTTTGTACTTGTATCAATTGTTTTGAATTTGTATACTTGCTGTATCAAATAAATTTTGTTAAATTTTATGTATCGGATTCTGGGTAAAATGCACGGATTCCGGTGTACCGGAATCTGCTGCTGTTAGTTCGATAGGTTCTTGATACATAGATGTATATTAATAATTTTTAGTTTTGTTTGGTGATACATTTAATATCCTAGTTTGTGTAACAGCTTAATGTATACAAAATGTTGACCAAATTTTTGTATAAAAAAATAGATGAAAATTTGAAAAAAGATTAACCACATTTGGATTTGAATTGTCCAAACTACCATTGAAACTCTATTTAATAACTATAATATCCCCCATTTAATGTTAATTTCATCCGACACAAATACAATGATCCAACGGTTCAGATTGGGTATTACTTTTAAAATTTTAAGTTTAATCTCACATTAACCCTCCTCTATATATTGCGTCTTTCTTAAACAAGAACTCCCATAACTATTGGACCGCTAATGGGCTCAATGAGCCTTTACCACATCGTAATGGGTTAAAAATATGGAGCCTGCAATGGTCAGAGATGACTTGTGTTCTTTAATCAAACAAAACAACTGATGAATGTGTAAATACTCATCATTTTTATCGTATCTGAACTGCCAAAACGTCCAAAAACACTCAGTAATGCATCAAAATACTAAAAATATTCCAACATTGTGTTTTATACGTTTTAGATGCAAAATGTTTAAAAACAAATGAAAAACGAACAAAGTTTGCACAATTGGCAGTTTCAGTCCCCCAAGTTTCAAAAAATTGACAAAACTAGTCCCTGAAAGTTTGAAATGAAAGAAAAGTCAACCCAAGTCCTTTGGAATTCAAAAATTATCAAAACAAATCCTTGGGTGAAAACTTTGAGAAAATTACATGATTGGCCCCTGTACTTTCCAAACTGGCAAATTTAGTCTTTCAAGTTTCAAAAGTGTCAAAATTGGTCCCTGGGAATTTAAAAATGTGAAAATTATCAATTATGGTCCTTGTATTAGTGAAACTTGTCTAAAATAGTCATGGGGTGAAAGTTTTGAAGAATTACACAATTGGTCCCTGGAGTTGCAATCTTAGCAGTTTTGGTACCTAGATATTTAATATTGGAAATTTAACATCTAAGGTCCGTGGGTAATTAATATGGCATGTTTGGTCCCTTAAATAACTTTGGGAAGTTGGCAATATCGGTCCTCGGATTTTGGCATGTTACTAATATGGTCCTTGTGATTTCCTAAGTTACTAACCAAATGGACCCTTTAATATTTTCAAATCCACCACAACACCTAAACTAATCCACTCCAGCCCACTCCAAAAGCCCAGCTCCCAATCCCCAGCCCACCAATACACCTCACCCCGTTTTATTTTATACCCAGTCAACACCACCGTTTGACTACTCCACCTCACCCTCCACCTCATTCCTTATCCCTGGAACACCACAGCCCCCCCCCCCCCATCATTACCCTAGCCTGCCTTCCCCTCCTGCACACTCACCCCCCCCCCCCTTGCATCTCCAAACAACCATAACACTCCTAGAATACCTCGGGCACCAATAATCAAGGGAAAATGCCAAAATTCAATTTTGGCGGCAAAAATCAAGAACGGCCAAGATTGAATCCTTGTGATCCTGTGGTCAAGAAAGAAGTTGGGAAATGCTTTGTGGGTCTCAGAAACCCTAAAAGGGACACTATAAAAGAAAGGGAATGAAGCAGAAGAGAAGTTAGTTAATTTTAAGTATCAGTAGTGTAGATTTTTAGTTTAATTTAGTTAATTCGAATTTATTGTAATTTCAATTTTCAGTTAAGATTTCAGTTGTATTCTCTTTACTTTTAATCAATATAAGTCTTTTTTTTCCTCAGAAATTCAAGTTTCAATTAAATTTCAAGTTTCATCAAACATAAAAAAAATATACAGAAAAAAAATAAAAAATAAATAAATAAATAAAGAAGAGGAAAAGATCAGGGGCATTGCATATTGAGGAAGCATGGTTTAGAGCTTTGGGAAGCAATAGGTTGGCTTTGAGTTTGATTTGGAGCATTACACAGTTGCTTGCATTTTGTAAGCCTCATTTTCAAATTATGAAATTTAACTTCCACATTGCTTGAGTCCTATTCATTTGTGCTATTTTTAGTTTATTAATGATCATTAGACATGTTAAATGCTCTTCATTATTAATTAGTAGTTTTTGTTGAGTGTTAGCGGTTAACTGTGAGATCACACTCATTCAGAGTTTCATAGTTATTACTCATTATTTCATGTTTATCTTTGAGTCTCAGTTGTTAATCTCTCCATAATATAGCTAAACCATTGTTAGTCTTTTAATTTAATAGGGTAAATCAGTTCTTTCCTTCAAAAAGTTGCTAAATCAGCTGTTAAGGCAGTGTTTGGATTAAGCTTGTTCATGGTTTTCTAAATGTTAGGTTATTGTTTTAACTTAACTAATAGTTCATATTAGGTTAGTCTAGGTTAGTCACTGCATAAAACACATAGGTTAGTTCATAAAAAGTCAAAATTGCTTTTGAAATCTCTTCACAGTTAATTGATGGAAATTTTGTTTTGCATAATCATAGCAATAGTTGCATTTCTAGTGTAGATAGCTTAAATCATACCTATATTAGCTTAATACTGCATTAGTAATCATTTAGGACCTGTCTAAATTCATTTTAGTCAATTCTAGTTCATGCTCATAAAAAGTCAAAAGTATTATCTGTCAAAATTGGACAAACTTCCAAGGGACTTGTAGGCTTTAATTCTTTTTGGAAATGCAGAATTCTTGTTGTTTTGTGTTCTTTGGTAGCATGTGAACTTAAATCAAAAAGAAAAGTGGTGTTTGAAACTCATTTGATCTTAAAAATTGAGCATCAAAGTCAGCTGTTTAAGCAATTATGTGCCATGTACCCAGCTTACCCCCTCACTGACCCATTTTCAACTCATCATATCTTGTTCATTTACTGAGCATTTAGCTTGATTTTTGTTTGAATTTGAAGTTAGTAGCACTGAGTTGTTGTATTTAGGTCTTGTTTGCATTGATACAGCTTATCAATATCCTTATTTTGATCCCCAATTGCCCTTACCCAACTTAGTCAACTGATTAGTCAGATTGATTATGGGTGGTTCATAAGCTCATTAAGAGCTTGTCTTTGGGAGTTAGGTGAGAATATTTAGCTTTTTGGAAAGCTGAGAATGCTAGCCTGATGGTTCAGTGCCTGTTTTAAGCTTGGGAGTCTTTGCCCTTAGCTAAAATCAAGCCTGCAAAAGCCCCCTTGGGACTGTCCTTTTGCCCTGCATCAGGTATAACTCCCCACTTCATAAGCTAGTCCTTGGCTTTTTAGTGGACACCATAAGCTGCTTTTTGGCTTATTAGATGACCTACCAACCCATCTTTCAGAATTGAGTTCCATTTTGACCCCTTCACTCCCCTTGTGGGCCCCACAAAGCCTGCTAAGTGGCATCTTGGGCTTGTTGGTTCTGAGTGGAACTTGGGAGTGCTTATTTTGGTATTACAACTTATCCTTTGAGATTTTCCCCTTATTCCAGCTTATTTTAAAGTCTTTTTACTCCTTGTAGCTTATTCTTCCTTGATGTCTCAGTTGGTAGCCTATTATCTAGCTTTTTCAACTTAAAGTTTCTTTTTAGCTTATCTCCATAAGCTGTGTGATCCAATAAGCTCCCCTAAGCTTATTCTTGTAATTCATAATAGTTGCCTTTTTAAAAGTTAGTTACTCTTAGTGTTTAAGTGTGTTTGTGAGTTCAAAAATCAAAAAGAAAAATAAAAAAAGAAAAGTGCTACTAGTGACACTTGAACCCTGGACCTGGTGGTTTGACCAGTCAACCCCAGACCAAAGGGGTGCACCATCTGGGCTAAGGCTTACTTAGTGTTTATATTTTCCATGCTTGTTTATATAGTACTCAGTCTCCTTTAAGCTTATACAAGCTTATCAGCTTAATTTTCAGCTTATTCATAAGCTTTTCTTTACTTTTAAAATTTTCTCAGCCTTATAATAGTATTAAGTAATTTTAGAAAAAGTTTTGTAATTTTCAAAAATAGTTTAGTATTTTTTATAATTATATTTAGTTATATTAGTAATTAATTAATAATAAATAACTCAAAAAAATATTTTTCTTTTTCTCAAAATTTTCTTTTATCGTTAGGATCGTAAAAATGTAATTTTCATGTCCGTAGGGTTTGCGTAGCATAAAATTACTTTTTATTTCGCGCACTCGCGTTTATTTTAATTTTAACTCGCGTTTTATTTAAATAACTTTTACGTTTTTAAATTTAGGTTACGTTATTAAAAGTAGTTTGTAAAATAAAGAAAAACCAAAAACATAAATAAAGTCATAGCTTCTATTTAAGCCGTTTGGCTTATTTTACTGCTTATTTATAAGCAAATTCTGATTTTAAATTTTTTAGATCACGTTTTAGGATAACTAGGTTTCACGTTATTGTTAATATAACTTGTGTAAATTGTTCCCATCCGTATTTCCTTAGTGTAATCTTACAAACCAACTTCCTTACTTTTCTGTCCAAATTCATCCGATCACGAACCCGTTTCGATACCATCACAACCTCGTCGGGACATAACGACCTGGTGATACCCTTTATTACCCGGAAGCATTGGTCTAGGCTCTTTGACTTTGTTGACCATTCCTTGGTCAATATAAGTTGACGGTTTAGCACCAATCAACAACCTATTCGGATGTTTTTTTAGTAGCAAAAGGTTGATAACCGGTATCTCAAAGTGGCGCATTATCGGTTGCTTGTCCATAATGTGGGAAGTGCTCAGTGGTTGTGGCTATGGGGGAGTCCAGGCTAGAACCTGAGACCTTGTGCTATTTGGTGGCAATGATGCCCCCGCCCACAACCAGATTTAGTTCACACACTTTATATAAGCTAAGCTAATTAGATCAAAGAAAAACACAATTTTTTTTATCTTAGTCCTCTAAAGAAATTTTTACTTTCAACCAAATTATGTCCTTGATATGCATCTATGCTTACGAATTGTTGTCAAGGAAAATATGATGCTTAAAGATATTGTTGTTGAAAATGGATATCTTATAAATGACCTTAGGGTGGCGCAAAAAGGCTGGTTAGGAAGCTAAACAACCTAACACTTCTGAGTTACTAGACCACACATATCATTTGTAGTAAGTTTTATAATTGGTACATTTGTGCTAGTACATGTCACTGTAAGATTTTGTGTTCCGAGGTATCTTAAAGTCATACCAGGTTTAAGGATTTTCTATTCATATCATGATCCACTATTGAGTGGCTGCATTCCCTGGAGATATGTGGGGTCGCTCTTATGTCGATCAGATTAATTGTCCTACAATTAAAAGATTGATGATTGCGTATTTATCAGAGGTAAATCTAGTTTTGTAAGCAGGTAAAAAGTTGGCACATTGCTTACCTACCGATTAAGCGTTGGGTCAGAAACTCGGAATACTGAGGCATGGCAAACATGAGTCCTCTACCCTCTTTTGTGTTGTAACTAATGCTCCGAGTTTGGATAAATCAATGCTACTTCACAAGGGGTACAAATAAGACACTAATATACTTGTGGTACATTGTGGAGTAAGTACGTAATAACCGTTCAGATGTTGTTTCATTTTCGACCATCGTAATCAACATCTTTCCACATTACTAGATATATCCATATTAAATATTAGCCAAGTATCATCAAGTCTCAACTGTTCAGTGTTAAAGAATTACACAAACACAACGAAAGTGAGCAATTCATCTGAAGGTATATAAAAGCTAATCAGCACTTCAGTATCCAGCAATGAAAATCCAACATTCTTCTCGGTTTTTGTTCAATCAGAATAGATTCTTGTGCAGAAGTTATAGGATTGAACATGTTTTTTGACCCTTTCGCTTCTTTTTCTTCTTTTGCTTCGGAGGCTGCAGAACCACTTTTATGGCTGCATCAGAAACAACCTTCACATTCTGCAATAAACGTGGGAAGCTTTTGGTGAATTTCATAAACTGAACTTGTCACGCAGGATTAGAAACAATCTACTTTGCAACAGTTTCCATTTTGGGATATCCTCTGTTCATACTAACTTAGCGTGATTACTCTCTCTAGGCATCCCATGAAAATTGCAAAAAGCCGTTTCTGGGCAAAGTTTCAAGATTATAGTAATCCTTTGTTGCCCATTAGTCGCTACTTGAGCATAACCTTCTACCATATGACTATTGAGGTCCCATTCAAAACACAACTTTCATTCCCAGTATATAATGCATATTGCATATGATAGTAATATTTTCTACTTATTAGAAAGTTTCAAGGTAACATGACCTAGTTTTTCCTTAATTTGTTGCTATTGGAGGTTATTATATAGATTCAACTAATAGTAGAAAATCAAGCCATATATTGCATTTTTAGGAGATAAGGGAAGTATATTATCCCAACAAATATACCCATAGGCAGCAGCGCGCGCACTTATGAATGCATGTCGTAATAAACAATTTTCAATTAGAAGATTCCAAAGAATATTCAGAAACAAATGTGTAAAATTTTCAATTATTCAAGGGATAAATATTGGACTAGATCGTTGACTATTTGACTAGTCACTTTGTAGACTTTCACATTTCACTTTCCAAAATTGGATCGGACAATTTAAAAATTGAGCAACTCAATAAGAGTTTGACACGTGTCCAATATCTATACTATCTATAATGGAAAAATGGTCAAAAGTGAAATGTTGAGTTTTCAAGTGAAATGTTGAGTTTTCAACAATGGTCAAATGAGAGAGAAAGTGAAATATAATTAATATTCTTATTAAAACACCCCAATACTTAGAAGTACAATTATTTATTCACATTGTACAACCAAATTAAAGCATATCTACCAAATTAAATACAACCAATCAAACACAAATCGGGTATACCCGGGACGCTTCAAACCCGGCGGGTTGACCCAGTTTAATTTGACCCGTTTTCGACTCAACCTAGCAGGTTGACCCGGTTTAACTCGACTCATTTTTCGACAGGAACGGTTCAACCGGTTGAACCAACCGGGTCGAACCGGGTTTCAAAACATTATCCATTACTTAAAAAGGTACAATGATTTATTCACATTGTACAACCAATTAAAAACATATCTACCAAATTAAATACAACCAATTAAAACACAAACTGGGTTGACCCGGGACGCTTCAAACCCGGCGGGTTGACCCAGTTTAATTTGACCCGTTTTCGACCTAACCTAGCAAGTTGACCCGGTTTAAATCGACCCATTTTTCGACCGGAATGGTTCAACCGGTTGAACCACCCTGGTCGAACCGGGTTTCAAAACATTATGTTTAATTCCCAAATCTTCAAACTTTTATTATTTTTCGTTTATAACCTATAAACTTTGTTTTATCAATAAACTATTTGTCGCTATAAAATCCCGTTGCTATGCACGGGTACTCGTCTAGTTTAATTATTAAAGTACAAAAAATAGAATGTATTTGTAAGGTATGCGTAAGTATTGTGTAAGGTATGTGTAAGGTATTTTAAGGTTTTTTACATGGGCAACTAACTTTATATTGGCCGACTTTTATTATGCAACTGTTTTTTTTTTATTTTTTTATTATTTTTTTTTTCGTGCTTTCACCACTTTTAACAATCATACGGTACAAAGATTAAGTTGATAATTTAGCTTTAATGATACTTAATGTTTATAAAACAAATTAATATCCTAAACACTTCAAACCACACTATCTATACTATATACCCCATCAATCTCATATCTTCTTCAACCATCACCACCACCACCATCAAGCATATTTGAATACCACCTGACCTCTCCACCACCACCACCGTATCTGAATACCACATGACTGCACCACCATTCGCCATTTCTGTCTCTGTTGAATGTTTCTCTCGCGTCTACTCTGTCGCTCTAAGGTTGTTGCTTCCCCCAGGCTTATCTTTAATGAAAATAGGCTGTTGTAGGATGTAATATGCAAAAGCATACATAAACAATTTGTTACTTTTTTAATGTTTTTGAACCGAACATTTTACAACTATAAACAATGAATGATCATCTAGTTTAAATTCATCAATGTAGTTTGAATAGGATGTTTTTTTTTTTTTTTTTTTTTTAACAAACAGAAGCATGTAATCAGCAGGTTGTGACAACTAGCAAAATAGGGAGCCATTTATAAAAACCGCATTACATTAAAAATTATAAATTTAGAATTTTTGAAAATTTATTGTGACGAGATATTTTACGAACGTTGGTACTTAATTTTTAATCGTACGATGTTTAATGGTTATTTATTTATGGTTTGGTTGATTCAGTCGTGATGATTTATTTTATGATCGTTACTTTGGCACTACATTGACTCCGGCACTAGATTAACCTAACGAATTTTAATCTTTTACAAAACGGTAGTGATTCACCGTTAAATAAACATTATGTCTTTTATACATATCTATATGTTTCGAGAAATGTTGTTGGGAAAATCATTTATGACGTGCACGAATATGTTAGACGAAAATTTAATACTTTTATGAACGAGTAACCGTGTTACGGGAAAACCGATTAAAAAGAGTTCACTAAATATTAAGGTTATTGTGGCTAGTTTTGGAAAAGTGAAACTTGAGGGACCAAAGTGCAAAATTCGGGTATAATACCCACACCCTAACCCTAACCCTAACCCCTTTCATAATTATCATCACACACCTCCTTCTCCTCTCCCTCTTGTCGCCGCCGACTACACACCCCGACACCATCACCACCGCCGTTTTCCAAGCTACACCACCATCACCAAAATACAAACCATCATCCCCTTGTTCTTGTGGTGTGAAACACGCGCCCCTCCCCCTCTCGAATTTGCTCACCGTCGCGCGTACACCACCCCCACACCACTATTTCTTGAGGTTAATTTAGATCCACGAATTTGAAGGTGAGAAAACATGTTTTCATGCGTGGGTTTGACTAAATCGAGTCAAACTCGCATGGATTATTGATTTTTGGGGCAAGATTAAATAGTAAAAAGGGTTGTTTGGAAAGATTTTTGATAAAGTTTGGTTTGGTATCCGGGTTAGGTCGGTTTGAGTTTGATTTGGTGAAGGTTTTGGATTGTTGGTTGATCCTTGGTGGATTGTTGCTCGAATCGAGAATAGCCGAGACCCAAGAGGTCACGGGGTCACGATTGTGGTTCGATTTTCATGCCGTGACCCTTAGGGGGGTCCCTCGTTGCATTGTGTTGTCGTTGTTTGGGTTTACCGCCATTGACCCGAGGGTCCGTTTGGCTTGTGGTGGCTCGAATGAGAGTAAGACCGTGACCCTTTGGGTCCGGTCGAATGTGGTTATGGCTTATGTGTGATTCGACCATTATGATCCATTTGGTTTGGCTCGTTGGAGCAAGCCGAGACCAAGAGGTCTCGGGTGAGGTGAATTCTTGTGGTTTGTGGTCTCATAGTTGACCCGGGTTTGACTTGGTAAGTCGACCCGTATAATTGATATATTTTTTTTTTGGTTAATATTGTGTTAATATTTCATGTTGTGTCATATATTGGACCGAAGCTTTTGGACATTGGTTTACTTGTATTTTGATTTGGAGATGTGTTGACGAGAATGGAATTGGGGACCGATTGTGAGACGGTCAATTAGATGACGGAGATAGGTTAGTTGGGTGCCGTAGTCGGACCCTCATGTTGTAGCACGTGGATATGGGATTGTTTGGACGGAGTTGATTTATTATTGTGATTTGATTTCTTATTATTTGGACTTGGACTATGAGTCGAGGGTCATGACTCGGACATGTGACCAAATTCTATGACTCGATAAATATTTAAAAATCAATATTAAAAATAATACTCGTAATAATATTATTAAGAATATAATCGTTTATAAACGTATATATAGACGTGTTAAACGTATATATATATATATATATATATATATATATATATATATATATATATATATATATATATATATATATATATATATATATATATATATAAATGCGTATATTAATAATAAAACGATCACGAGTAAACGTTATAATAATAAAACGATAGTTATTATACTATGCAAATAGTGTAATAAATGTCGGACTATTGTTATAAATAATAATTATATAAATAATGGCGAAATATAAGTTGGGCAACTAATAATTAAAAATGTGATTTTGTTTATAAATTAGAAACTTATCGAGTTATACGAATTGTGGGTCTTTAAAGTCCAAGTGGGCTTTATATTGTGACTTTCGTGTTGTCACGGATATATGACGATTAATATAAACATTTTATATATCGAGTGACTTATTCTAGATCGAGTTATTTGACGATATAAAATGAGTGTATTAATGGGCATCGTATCCCACGACGCCCATAGGATGTGGTATATATTTTAGGGTAATAAATTACTATATGTCTCGTGGAATTTGGTCGATTCGACGGTATATATAGGGAATTCATTGGACTACGACATATACCAATAGAAACTTATGTGCAATGTGGTTTAGGTTGGGTATAATCTTGGAACGATATATTATGTAAATAAATATGAGAGATTATTAAATCGACGGATTTAATAAGTTTCGATAATTATTTAAATAATATGTTGGGCTAACATTAGACCTATAGTTTTTTTTATTATTTTTGTTGGTTGTGACTTTCTGGTTTGAGTTGTGTCGACCCTCCACCCGTATGGATACCAAATGTCAAATTTCAAATTAATATGAAGTTAATTCGAGAAATGGATATTTTGGAAAGTAAAATGGAATACGTTCGGGAATGGGAATATTTGATTTTGAGGATATGATTTCTGAACGGGTTTGATATTGTTAGGAAGTGCCGAGTCTGTAGTCGCCGTTACGTGAGTTGCTTGAGATTACTTACGTCTTTCTTCTATCGTTTCTTTTGAGGATTTCTGGACTTGAGGTGAGTCATAGCCCCACTTTTTCTCTTGAACTATGTTTTCAATACTTGGGGTGAGAAACGTGCAAATGTTTTATGTGGACTATTATCGCTTTATTTATTTATTTCAAAACTTGCTATGCTTATAGAACTAGGTAGGATTAAGCGAGGCCTAGTCCCGAACTAGGTAAGCTATTGATTTAGTTGTTGAGCGAGGCCTAGTCCCGAACTAGGTAAGCTATTGGATTGGTTATAGAGCGAGGCCTAGACTTGAGCTAGGTAAGCTATTGATTGGATTGATTTGAGCTATAGTGTGCACCTATAGGGATGATTTGTTTTGGTTGGAATATTTTGGTTGGAATATTTTGGTTGGATATTTCGGTTGGATGATTGAGGCCTAGTCTAGCTAGCAAGCGTTTTGCGTATATGTCCACTATATTGAATTATGAATCTAAACCTATGATCTCACCAGCGAAAGCTGACTTTTAGCATGTTTTCTCAGGTAATTAAGTGATGCTCTGCGGATGCTTGGGATTGGAGGCTTGGCATTTGGCACCGGTTATGGATCTATATTTCCAAAACTCTGATAACTATTGTGGACCTATATTTATTTCTTTTGGGCCTGACTTTGGATGATTTTGGGATAATGTAAACTTTAAAACCCCGCGTGGTTGTATTTTATTATGTTTACTTTATCTCGTTCTATTATGTCTTGTGTTTGGATACCAATCCCCGTAGCACCCCGAAAGCTTGTTGAGTCTTCCGCTGTATCAAATTTTGGGGGTGTTACAGATTGGTATCAGAGCCAAGGTTATAGAGAGCTAGGTAAATAGACACCTAAACTATAACCGATTTTTATAGAAAACGATCCTCGACCATTGCCCGCCAGCCCGCCAAGCCGAAGCATCATTGTTTATTATTGAGGTATTATGAGATTATTGAGACGATTATAGACTTGGGATTTCTTGAGATGATTTGAGGATTTGAGGTTTATTGATTTAGTGATATGATGCGTTTTGAGGAATTATATGCGTTTTGAGGAATTATATGGTTTAATTGTTTTGAGAATGGTTTTAGTAATGCGGTATTTTAAAATCTTTCTTGATTATATACGATTTGGAATTATATGATGATTTTTGGATTTGGTATTTTGAGTTCGCGGTTTAGTTGTTTTGAAACACTTACACCTACCCTACGCCGTTGTCACAGACTATGGCCTCCCATACGCCTGATGTTGTTGAGGATATTCTTACTACACCGGTATTGCCAGCACAGTTCACCATGGCTCCTGATGACCCTTACCAGGTTGCCATGCATTCAGCTACTTTGACACCGACAGGTTCTACTTCAGCACCACCTGCTGCATCTACGCAGGGACCCTCATCTTCTCTAGGGCTCCCTGGTACATCGAGGCAGCTTACTCTTCATCAGGCTTTGGCTCGCGTGGCTCCACGTTTTGCCCACCGAGCTACGGCACGCATGTCGGTACGCCCTACTCCATCACCTTTACAGATTGATGCTCACTCTCTTCTGTCTGAGGCGCCACCCGCATCATTGCGTCATCGTCTTAGATCACCTACCCCTTCACCACATGGTTCACCTGTTAGGAGACGACGATTGATGATGTACTCTTCCAATGAGGAGGAGTACGAGGGTGAGGATGAGGCTGATGACCCTCAGGAGGCTGAGTAGGGTGATGATGATGACCCTGAGGAGAAGGATGACCCTCAGGAGGAGGAGATGCCTGATGATGATGATTTGATTGTGCCGCCAGCACAGGCTGAGGAACCTGATTCACCTATACATCCGATTGAGCCTGATTCACCTGATCATCCGTTTTTGTTTGAGTTGCCACCTAGTAGTCCCGTTGAGTCGGATGCACCTTCCGAGGATTCTGCTGAGCATGCAGAGTTAGGTGAGATTGGTAGGTTATGGGCTCAGGTTACGGCTCTTGGTGAGAGAGTTACTCATATGTCTGAGCGGATTGATAGAGTGACCGTTGAGTTCATTGGGCAGTTGAGGGTTGACATGGTTATGGCTGAGAGGAGAGTTACTGAGATGAGGAGAGTTTTGATGGAGGTTCATGAGCATATCGATAGTATTCAGCGAGGTTTTGTTACAGCTCGAGAGGCCGACCGTAAGCTATGGCAAAGGAATGCCGAGCTGGAGAAGGAGGTGGCTGACCTCAAGAGAGACCGAGACACCCATAGTGTGGAGTTAGGATCATTATGGAGGGATCTTGATGGCTTGAGGCAGGAGTTGAGGAGCCTCCGCCAGCAGTGTGGCTAGACGTTTGAGCTATGTTATCTTGTTGCTTTCTTAACCGAGGAGTGTTCGGTTAAAAAAGCTAGTTATCTTATTTTGATGTATTTCCGTTGAGTATTCGTCTCTTTTGGAATGATTAGTACGTTTTGTAGTTGGAACGATGTTAGATCGCTATTGTATGGTTGATGGTTATTAGTAGATGGTATTATGTGATTTTGGGTGTTATGGAAATTGAGTCCTTATCCGTTTTATTGATGTTTCATGGTATATTGTTGCTATTCTTTCCATGACTTGGCTTCGTTGATTTAATTCTTGTTGAGCATATATAAGTTCTATTGGAGACTCACGGACTTGTATGATGTTTCAGATCAATGGCCCCATGAAGAAACCCTGTTAGAGCTACCAGAACTGGACCTGCAACGACTACCCCTGGTCGTCGAGGACGCCGTCCTACTCGAAATGTTGAGACCCCTACTTCTGATAACCTGGACACTACTAACCGCAACAACAGGAATCAAAATGTTGATGTTCAGGGAGACAATGATCATGTTCCACCTAATGCACCTACTGTGGACCAAGCAATGATCAATCAACTTGTGGAGCAACGAGTTGCTGAGCTGCTAGCTGAGTCAAATCATTCCAACAATTCTGCTGGGACATTCCCACCTGTTCGTGCTAATGGATGTAACTACAAGGAGTTTAAGATTTGTGGACCGATTGAGTTTGGTGGAACTGAAGGAGTGGTTTACTTGGTTAGGTGGATAGAGAAGACTGAGTCTGTGTTTAATGTCAGTGGTTGTGCGGAGAATACGAAGGTAAAGTTTGCTTCTTTTACCTTCAAGGATGAAGCCTTAACTTGGTGGAACAATTACCGTAACTCGGTTGGGAGTGATGTGGCTTATGCTATGACTTGGGAGCAATTTAAGTCTTTGTTGATTCAGACTTACTGCCCAAGGAATGAGATTAAGAAGTTGGAAATTGAGTTCTGGAACCACAAAGTGAAAGGTACCGATATGGCAACTTACAATCGCCGTTATCGAGAGTTGGCCCTACTCTGTCCCGATATGGTTCGGACTGAGACCCAAAAGATTGAGAGGTATATCGATGGGTTTCCGGTAGCTACAAGGAACGATGTGATTTCTGCTAAGCCTGCAAACATTCATGAGGCTATCACTATCGCTCAACAATTGATGGACTCTTTGGCATTGGAGGAAGCTGAGAAGGATAAGAATGGAAAGAGGAAGAGGGATGATCACTCTAAGGGTAATGATCATCGAAACAAGCGACAAACAACTACTAGAGCTTATGCCATGGGAGATGGAGACAAGAAGAACTACAATGGAGATGCACCCAAATGTAACCGATGTTACAAGCATCTTTCTGGTCGATGTACTGTGATGTGCAAGAATTGCTCTAAGATGGGACACATAGCTAAGGATTGTAGAGCTCGACCACTTGCTATGGTTCAAGCTACTCCTGAAACTATGAGCAAGGCAAATGTTACTTGCTATGGATGTGGAAAGAAAGGACATTATCGGAATGAGTGTAGGGAATCGTGGAACCGAGGAAATCAAGGATCGGGTGGTAATGGGTACAATAATGGAAACCGTGGAGCTGGAGGAAACCGTGGACGACAAGATAATGGGGACCAACGTGTGGAAGCTGGAGCTGCTCATGGAAGAGTGTATGCACTTGGGAACGTGAGAGGAGAAGATCCGAACGTTGTAACTGGTACGTTCCTTCTCAATAATCGTTATGCTTCCATACTATTTGATACTGGTGCCGATAAGAGTTTTGTGTCCACTAAGTTTGCACCCTTACTTGAGAAACCCCCGATGGCCTTAGGAATTGGCTATGATGTAGAATTAGCTAATGGGAACGTAGAGAGGATTAAGACTATCATTCGCGGCTGCACGTTAAACTTTTTGAACCGTCCTTTCAACATAGATCTTCTACCCGTCAAGTTAGGAAGTTTTGATGTCATTATTGGCATGGATTGGTTGTCGAAGTATCGTGCTCATATAATTTGCGATGAGAAGATCGTGCGTGTGCCATACGGCAATGAGATTCTGAACATACCAGGAGATAGAAAGGATTTGAGAGGCCCATCTAGATTAGCGGTCATATCTTGCACTAAGTTGCCAAAGCTAATGGAAAAAGGAAGTTACCTTTTCTTAGCACAAATTTCTGAGAAAGGAGAGAAGGAGAAGAAGGAAAGGTGCATTGGAGATGTACCTATAGTTCATGATTTTTCGGATGTGTTTCCCGATGACTTGCCGGGAATTCCACCTACTAGACAAGTGGAATTTCAGATTGAGTTGATACCTGGTGTTGCACCTGTAGCACGAGCGCCTTATCGTCTTGCACCTACTGAATTGGAAGAGTTGTCGAAACAATTAGCGGAGTTAGCTGGAAAGGGATTCATAAGACCAAGTTCTTCGCCTTGGGGAGCCCCGGTCTTATTCGTGAAGAAGAAGGATGGATCGTTTCGCATGTGTATTGATTATCGAGAGTTGAACAAGTTAACGGTGAAGAATAGATATCCGTTACCGAGGATCGACGATTTGTTCGATCAGCTTCAAGGATCGAGCGTTTATTCGAAGATCGATTTGAGATCGGGATATCATCAGCTTCGAGTTCGCGAGGAAGATATTCTGAAAACGGCTTTCAGAACCCGTTACGAGCATTACGAGTTTCAGGTGATGCCGTTTGGGTTGACTAACGCACCAGCGGTATTCATGGATCTCATGAATCGGGTGTGTAAGCCTTATTTAGATAAGTTTGTGATTGTGTTCATCGATGACATTCTGATTTATTCGAAGAGTGAGAAGGAGCATGAGGAGCATCTAAGACTTATCTTAGAATTACTCAGGAAGGAGAAACTGTATGCCAAGTTTTCGAAATGTGAATTTTGGATTCCGGCGGTATAATTTCTAGGTCATGTGATTGATAGACAAGGAGTTCATGTGGACCCTGCTAAGATCGAAGCGATTAAAGATTGGGCTGCACCTACGACCCCAACAGAAGTTCGTCAGTTTTTGGGATTAGCCGGATATTACCGAAGATTCATTGAGGGATTTTCGAAGATAGCAAAACCGTTGACCAAATTGACTCAAAAGAGTGTTAGGTATGAATGGGGAGATAAGGAAGAGGAAGCATTTTAGTTACTTAAGGAGATGTTGTGTAGTGCTCCTATCTTGGCGTTACCCGAAGGTAACGAGGATTTTGTCGTCTATTGTGACGCTTCACATAAAGGTTTAGGAGCTGTGTTAATGCAACGAGAGAAAGTGATAGCTTATGCTTCCCGAAAGCTCAAGAAGCATGAGAAGAACTACACCACCCATGATTTGGAGTTAGGTGCTGTGGTTTTTGCCTTGAGGATATGGAGACATTACTTGTATGGAACCAAGTGTGTAGTGTTTACTGACCACAAAAGTCTGCAACACATTCTGAACCAAAAAGAGCTTAACATGAGGCAGCGACGTTGGATTGAGCTGCTAAGCGATTACGATTGTGAAATTCGCTACCATCCGGGTAAAGCAAACGTTGTTGCTGATGCTCTTAGTCGAAAAGAGAGAATTCCACCGTTACGAGTTAGGACATTAGGAATGACTATCGTATCGCCATTACCATCTCAAATATTAGAAGCTCAAACGGAAGCGTTGAAAGCTGAGAATCGGTCTGCTGAGAATATATTTGGGATGGCAGAAAATGAGAAGGGATTTGTTAGACGTTCTGATGGAGTATTATGTTTTGGAGAGCGAAGTTGGGTACCATTGTATGGAGGAATTCGAGAGTTGATTATGCATGAGTCGCATAAGTCAAGATACTCTATTCATCCTGGGTCTGACAAAATGTACCAGGATTTGAAAAGGTTATACTGGTGGCCAAATATGAAGGCAGATATACCGTTGTATGTTAGTAAGTGCTTGACTTGCTCTAAGGTTAAAGCCGAACATCAAAGACCGTCAGGATTGTTGACGCAGCCAGAACTTCCGGTTTGGAAATGGGAGCGGATTACGATGGACTTTATTACCAAATTACTAAAGACAGCTAGCGGTTGCGACGCTATATGGGTAATTGTGGATCGTTTGACTAAGTCTGCTCATTTCCTGGTGATTAGTGAAGATGATAGTGTGGATAAACTTGCGAGGTTGTATGTGAAGGAGATTGTTTCTCATCATGGATTTCCGATATCGATTATTTTGGATCGCGACAGCCGCTTCACGTCAGCATTGTGGCGATCACTTCAAACCGCTTTGGGGACCAGACTTGATATGAGTACTGCATATCACCCCCAAACCGATGGTCAAAGTGAGAGAACTATCCAGACTTTGGAGGATATGCTTCGTGCATGCATCATAGACTTTGGTAAAGGCTGGGAGAAATATCTACCCCTTGCGGAGTTCTCCTACAACAATAGCTACCACACAAGTCTTAAGGCTGCACCATTTGAAGCTTTGTATGGTCGTAAATGTCGTTCACCTATTGGTTGGGCAGAAGTTGGAGATAGCCAACTCACAGGCCCTGAGCTTATTTTGGAAACTACTGAAAAGGTAACGCAAATTCGAGATCGACTGCAAGCAGCTAGAGATAGGCAGAAAAGCTACGCCGATCAAAGGCGTAAACCCCTAGAATTCCAGATTGGAGACAAAGTGATGTTGAAGGTCTCGCCTTGGAAGGGTGTGATTTTGGGAAACGTGGGAAACTTAATCCCCGCTACATTAGACCATTTCTTATTTTGGAAAGAATTGGGCCCGTAGCTTATCGTTTGGAATTACCAATGGAGTTGAGTAAAGTTCATGATGTGTTTCATGTTAGCAATCTGAAGAAATGTCTTTCGGAGGAAACACCAGTTATACCAATTAAGGATATTCGTGTGGATAAGAGTTTGAATTTCGTGGAAGAGCCGATTGAGATAATGGATAGAGAGATCAAACGACTCAAGAGGAGTCGTATTCCACTCATCAAAGTTCGTTGAAATTCGCGGCACGGACCGGAATTTACGTGGGAACGTGAGGATGAGTTTCGAAGGAGATATCCGAAGCTTTTTATTTCGTAGATGGTTTGTTCCGAGAGAAACCCGGGACGGGTTTCTTCTGAGGCCAGGAGGATGTGACAACTGGCAAAATAGGAAGCCATTTATAAAAATCGCATTACATTAAAAATTATAAATTTAGAATTTTTGAAAGTTTATTGTGACGAGATATTTTACGAACGTTGGTACTTGATTTTTAATCGTACGATGTTTATGAGATTTGGTTATTTATTTATGGTTTGGTTGATTCAGTCGTGATGATTTATTTTATGATCGTTACTTTGGCACTACATTGACTCCGACACTAGATTAACCTAACGAATTTTAATCTTTTACAAAACGGTAGTGATTCACCGTTAAATAAACATTATGTCTTTTATACATATCTATATGTTTCGGGAAATGTTGTTGGGAAAATCATTTATGACGTGCACGAATATGTTAGACGAAAATTTAATACTTTTATGAACGAGTAATCGTGTTACGGGAAAACCGATTAAAAAGAGTTCACTAAATATTAAGGTTATTGTGGCTAGTTTTGGAAAAGTGAAACTTGAGGGACCAAAGTGCAAAATTCAGGTATAATACCCACACCCTAATCCTAACCCCTTTCATAATTATCATCACACACCTCCTTCTCCTCTCCCTCTTGTCGCCGCCGACTGCACACCCCGACACCATCACCACCGCCGTTTTCCAAGCTACACCACCATCACCAAAATACTCACCATCATCCCCTTGTTCCTGTGGTGTGAAACACACGCCCCTCCCCCTCTCGAATTTGCTCACCGTCGTACGTACACCACCCCCACACCACTATTTCTTGAGGTTAATTTAGATCCACGAATTTGAAGGTGAGAAAACATGTTTTCATGCGTGGGTTTGACTAAATCGAGTCAAACTCGCATGGATTATTGATTTTTGGGGCAAGATTAAAGAGTAAAAAGGGTTGTTTGGAAAGATTTTTGATAAAGTTTGATTTGGTATCCGGGTTGGGTCGGTTTGAGTTCGATTTGGTGAAGGTTTTGGATTGTTGGTTGATCCTTGGTGGATTGTTGCTCGAATCGAGCATAGCCGAGACCCAAGAGGTCTCGGGGTCACGATTGTGGTTCGATTTTCATGCCGAGACCCTTAGGGGGGTCCCTCGTTGCATTGTGTTGTTGTTGTTTGGGTTTACCGCCACTGACCCGAGGGTCCATTTGGCTTGTGATGGCTCGAATGAGAGCAAGACCGTGACCCTTTGGGTCCGGTCGAATGTGGTTATGGCTTATGTGTGATTCGACCATTATGGTCCATTTGGTTTGGCTAGTTGGAGCAAGCCGAGACCAAGAGGTCTCGGGTGAGGTGAATTCTTGTGGTTTGTGGTCTCATAGTTGATCCGGGTTTGACTTGGTAAGTCAACCCGTATAATTGATATATTTTTGTTTTGGTTAATATTGTGTTAATATTTCATGTTGTGACATATGTTGGACCGAAGCTTTAGGACATTGGTTTACTTGTATTTTGATTTGGAGATGTGTTGACGAGAATGAAATTGGGGACCGATTGTGAGACGGTCAATTAGATGACGGAGATAGGTTAGTTGGGTGCCGTAGTCGGACCCTCATGTTGTAGCACGTGGATATGGGATTGTTTAGACGGAGTTGATTTATTATTGTGACTTGATTTCTTATTATTTGGACTTGGACTATGAGCCGAGGGTCATGACTCGGACATGTGACCAAATTCTATGACTCGATAAATATTTAAAAATCAATATTAAAAATAATTCTCGTAATAATATTATTAAGAATATAATCGTTTATAAACGTATATATAGACGTGTTAAACGTATATATATATATATATATATATATATATATATATATATATATATATATATATATATATATATATATATATATGCGTATATTAACAATAAAACGATCACGAGTAAATGTTATAATAATAAAACGATAGTTATTATACTATGCAAATAGTGTAATAAATGTCGGACTATTGTTATAAATAATAATTATATAAATAATGGCGAAATATAAGTTGGGCAACTAATAATTAAAAATGTGATTTTGTTTATAAATTAGAAACTTATCAAGTTATACGAATTGTGGGTCTTTAAAGTCCAAGTGGGCTTTATATTGTGACTTTCGTGTTGTCACGGATATATGACGATTAATATAAACATTTTATATATCGAGTGACTTATTCTAGATCGAGTTATTTGACGATATAAAATGAGTATATTAATGGGCATCGTATCCCACGACGCCCATAGGATGTGGTATATATTTTAGGGTAATAAATTACTATATGTCTCGCGGAATTTGGCTGATTCGACGATATATATAGGGAATTCATTGGACTACGACATATACCAATAGAAACTTATGTGCAATGTGCTTTAGGTTGGGTATAATCTTGGAACGATATATTACGTAAATAAATATGGGAGATTATTAAATCGACGGATTTAATAAGCTTCGATAATTATTTAAATAATATGTTGGGCTAACATTAGACCTATAGTTGTTTTTATTATTTTTGTTGGTTATGACTTTCTGGTTTGAGTTGTGTCGACCCTCCACCCGTATGGATACCAAACGTCAAATTTCAAATTAATATGAAGTTAATTCGAGAAATGGGTATTTTAGAAAGTAAAATGGAATAAGTTCGGGAATGGGAATATTTGATTTTGAGGAAATGATTTCTGAACGGGTTTGGTATTGTTAGGAAGTGCCGAGTCTGTAGTCGCCGTTACGTGAGTTGCTTGAGATTACTTACGTCTTTCTTCTATCGTTTCTTTCGAGGATTTCTGGACTTGAGGTAAGTCATAGCCCCACTTTTTCTCTTGAACTATGTTTTCAATACTTGGGGTGAGAAACGTGCAAATGTTTTATGTGGACTATTATCACTTTATTTATTTATTTCAAAACTTGCTATGCTTATCGAACTAGGTAGGATTAAACGAGGCCTAGTCCCGAACTAGGTAAGCTATTGATTTAGTTGTTGAGCGAGGCCTAGTCCCGAACTAGGTAAGCTATTGGATTGGTTATAGAGCGAGGCCTAGACTTGAGCTAGGTAAGCTATTGATTGGATTGATTTGAGCTATAGCGTGCACCTATAGGGATGATTTGTTTTGGTTGGAATATTTTGGTTGGATATTTCGGTTGGATGATTGAGGCCTAGTCTAGCTAGCAAGCGTTTTGCGTATATGTCCACTATATTGAATTATGAATCTAAACCTATGATCTCACCAGCGAAAGCTGACTTTTAGCACGTTTTCTCAGGTAATTAAGTGATGCTCTGCAGATGCTTGGGATTGGAGGCTTGGCATTTGGCACCGGTTATGGATCTATATTTCTAAAACTCTGATAACTATTGTGGACCTATATTTATTTCTTTTGGGCCTGACTTTGGATGATTTTGGGATAATGTAAACTTTAAAACCCCGCGTGATTGTATTTTATTATGTTTACTTTATCTCGTTCTTTTATGTCTTGTGTTTAGATACCAATCCCCGTAGCACCCCGAAAGCTTGTTGAGTTTTTCGCTGTATCAAATTTTGGGGGTGTTACACAGGTTGACATTGGAAAGTCAAAATGCAATTGGAATAACATAATTTAACTATTATAGTCAAGACAATTTATTTTGATTGCCTTTGTCCCAACTAGAAATGTTGAAGTGGATTAAACTTTGAAGTTCATTGCTACTTACTTTCTAGTTGGACAAATTTATTGAAGCAGAACATATACATTTGAATTCTAATTCAATAAAAATGAACACAAAAATAAACATTTCATTGAAAATAAAATAAACATTACATTAAACAATTAACAATGAAACTTTAGACATTTTTCTGGATCAAATGACAAATGTAGGTTGTCATAATCCAAATACTCATCATCTGATGAGTCTTCCTCTTCCTGATCCAGCATTTTTTTTGCTTTTTCTGTTTGCCAACATATTCTTCCAAGTGTATTTACGCTTGATTGGTTTTTCTTTTGCAGCTTTTTCTCTTTTTTCAAATTGTATCAATTTTTTTTTGCTGTAATATAAACTTTTCTTTCATGTACCAATCCACCGCTTCTTCAAATGATGCCTCTTCCTCACTTCTTCTTTACCTTCTTCTTTTTCAAGTATTAAAGCTTTTTCTTCAAACTCCTCTGTTTTTGATTGTTGCATTGCTCGTTTCTCTTAAGAAACAACCTTTTCTTCTTTCTCTTGCCCATAAATTTTTGAGCTTGATGCCATTTTTGATATTGTATAGATTTAAGTTTTTTTGAATGATTTTGTTGTTTACAAATGTTCCAATTTATAACCATTGCGTTAGGCAACTGAACGGTTTTTTTTTTCTTTGGAAAAGACACACGTCTTAATACTTTTGTGTTGAACGTTGTATACTACTACATTTGATAATGCCAATGGAACGTAGGTTAAACAGACATTTATTACACGGTACTCCAAAACTCCATTTATCACTTATCACTTATAAATTATTAAACTAACAACTATTTACTCAACAAAGAAACACACACCCTCATCCTAATTCCTCACAACAATAAACCTATATTTTCAAGTTAAGTCATTCAATGGCAGCTTCTTCTTCAAAAAATAATGATTTTAGTAAGATGATGGTTAACGATGCTATGGTTGACTATGTTTTGAGTAAATATGGCACTATATGGTATGATGACGAGGAAATGGCTGAGGTGATTCTAGAATACTTGTGCCAAAGGGAGAACAATCGACATGATGTTGCTAATGGTTAGCGTATACCTTGCTTTCTTTTTATGATTATTTTTAGTTTAATTGTATGTGTTTATTAATTGTCGACACTTCATGTTTGTGCACCTCTTGAAGCGCTTGGCAAGAGGGTATCTGTTAGCCTCGCTATTTTATTAAGATAACGTCACATAAGTGAAATGGACTAGATATGTAGCTAGTAGTAACTTCAGGGACTATTAGTGATCATTAGGCAAACTTATTATGTAATGAGCCTATAAATACCCCTCATGACTCTCCATGAGGGGTGTGGGAAATCATTGTAGCTTTCATTTTGTTCTAATCTAATAAACTTTGTATTTTCTCCACCCTCTCTCTACTCTTTCTCTCTCTAGAACCAAACATGGATTTCATCTATAATCACCAACCTCGACCTCCCGAACCACATGAATCATACATATTTTCGGTCCTACAAGTGGTATCAATCGCCTAACAATGATTTAGGAGGGTTAAGAGTTTGTTTGTGTCGTTTTTTAAGCTTTACACACGAGTTTCATTCAAAATTTTTTTTTACTTTTCTTGTTTTTCTTGGTTTTTAACACTTTTTTGATTACAAACTAGTGTTATAAACCTTTTCTAACAAGAAAGTTTCAACCTTTTTGAAAGTTTCAAGCTTAAAAATTCGAATCTTCATTTTGTACTTGTTTTCTAGATCACGAAAAAGTTTCATAAAAATCATCAAGTTTTGAACTTTCTTCAAGTTTTGGTGTTTTTTAGCATAGAAGTTCAAGAATCTTGGATTACAAACTTCATTTGGGTGTGCTTTAAGCGAAATCAAAAAACTGCCATAATTTCGAAATCACATGTACTTGTTTTCGAAATCTTGACTACTTTTCGAGAACACAAGGAACGGCTCCATTCGTGCTCACAGTTGGATACTCGGTATTTTCTCTCTTGTATAAGAAAGAAATTACTTTGACTTTTGGCTAAATTTCGAAATTGTATAATTTCGAGATTTCTTTGTGTGATTGGGATTTCGAAAATATTAAAATTTTCGAGAACATTCCTTAATTTTTGAAAAAATCAAGATTTTCGAGAACATTGCACTATTTTCGAAAAATCATAATTTTCGCAAACACTGCAAAGTTTCGAGATTACTCAAACTTTCGAGAACACACAAAGTTTCGCAATCAGATTTTCGCAATCATACAAGTTTCGAAATCAGAAGTTTCGCAAATCCAAAGTTTCGAGAACACAGCAAGTTTTCGAGAATTTTGACAAAAGTGAGGTTTTTGACGATCAAACTTCAAACGGCCATAACTTTTGAACCGTAACTCCGTTTTCAACGAATCAGCTGTCAAAACGACCGTGAGACAGAGAAGAAGGACACGTTGAATCATCTAAAGATCATTCAAGCCAAGCTTCGAGGCCCAAATCCACTCCGAACGGAAGTTATTGAGGTTTCAAGGTTTTAGATCAAATTTTTCACCATAAAAACTTGCATCAACTCACTCTAAACACAACTCCTATTTCGTTGGAACGATCCAAGAATCAACTTTATCCATCTACAAATCATCAATGGCAACTCAGCAAGACATTCATGCAGCCGGTGCCGAAAACCGACCTCCCATGCTGTCAAAGGGTGGATACTCACAGTGGGCTAGTCGTATGATGCGCTATCTTAAGAGCAAAACAAATGGAAATCTTCTCATCAAATCCATTGTGGATAGACCCTTCAAACCATCACAAGTACTAGACCCTGGTGATCCAAATGGTACCCCCCAATACAACCATACTACAGAGAACAGAATGAGACTGAATACACTGTGGAAGACAGAAAACAGATTGAAGCTGATGATCAGGCATTTCATTTCGTCGTTCTTAGTTTACCTGAAACCATCTATGCTACTGTTGACAGTGAAGTAAGTGCTCATGCAGTCTGGGAAAGAGTCAAGAGGTTAATGTATGGACATACATTGGGAAACAGGAAATGGAAACACAATTGCTTAAGGAACTTCGCAAGTTTACTTCAATTCTTGGTGAATCCATAGAGACGTACTACCACAGATTCTGTAAGATCATGAATGATTTATCAAGACACAACCCCAATCAGACAAATATTGCTAACAACACCATTTTTCTGAATGAGTTACAACCAGAATGGGGAAGATATGTCACTATTGTTTATCAGACAAAGAATTTGCATGAAGTGACTTATGATCAGGTGTATGACTTCTTGAAGCAAAATCAAGATGAAGCTAATGAAGTAAGAGCTGAATTACTAGCTAAAAAGTATGATCATCTAGCATTAATGGCTGATACACCAACACCTATTTCATCTCTTCTTCATCTTTGATTATATATTGGTGTGATAAAGTTATGATATTTAAGGTCCTACAAGTGGCATCAGAGCTATGGTGGTATTGATTTGTGTGGTTCGAACTTGTTTTAAGCTGTTTTTTTACCAACTTTTTGTACTCAGAAATTTTTTTTTCCTACTTTATAGCAAACAGTTTTTTTATACAAGTTTTGTGTATCCTATGGTCAAAAGTCTTGTGCTTCATTGTCCATCAACAGTTTTTCTTGTTAACTGATATTCTTGTGACTTTTTTGTACCATCTCGTGAATCTGTGGTCAAATAACAATGTCTCAATATTGGTCTATAAACTGAAAGAAAAACTCATCGGAAACTCATCGGAATCTGCAGAATAGTCGCCGGAATCTGGTCGGAATTTCTTGTATAAGAAATTTTTGATATGTACCGTTTTTCGAGATTACATTTTCGAAAAGTACTATTTTTCGAGATTATGTTTTCGAAATGTACTATTTTTCGAGAATACTCATTTTCGAAATTTTTTACATTTTCGAGATTATGTTTTCGAAAACTCACTTTCTCGATAAATCAGTATTCTCGATAAAAGATGCAATGTTTCGAAATTACAAGCTTACAAAGTTTTGCAAATACAAGATTAAAAAGTTTCGAAAAGGTGAAGATAAAGAGAAGACACTTGACCACCATCAAATACCAACTCATATAGACCTCAGTTTCATTATACATCATCATCAGTCGATATGGTTTATAAGATTAAGAAAACAAACGAAGATGGAAAAAACCCACAGCTTCAACAAATCCAAACCATCTCTAAACCTACATCTACATCTACATCCCATCACAAATGCAAGAACGAATTAACAATAATACACAATCTCAGACTCATTCCACTTTATATCATTCATAGATTTTTTGAGTGGAACTGGTATCATCATTGATCAATTTTGTGAAGCATTACTTAAGTTTATAACCGAATACAAAAGAAAGAATTTTAACAATCGTGTTAATTTCTTGCTTTAATTTGTTCAAGAATCCAAACGTTATCACAACAACAAACCTTACCCGAGACCATTTTTAATGATCTTGAAGCTGTATCTCTACTCGGTGCTCACAAATCTAACAAGATTAAGAAAGTAGTGTGTTTGGTGTTTGTAACTCGTTTGAGTTAGAGATGAAGGATTAAAGGGTCTATTATTCGGATTGAAGATGGTTAAATGATGAAAAGTGTTTATGATTCATTTTTTATTTTTGATTTGAGATGAGATCTGCTTTTGAGAAGAGAGAGAATGAGGTGATTGTTAAGATGGGGGCGGATAAACATATGAAAGTGGTTTAGAGTTTGTGAGGTGCGTGAGTTTAGGATTATATCTGATCACTTTGTGTGGCTGGATTGGGTCATCTTTACTTGGAACGGGTTCTTTCATGGGCTGCTTATAGATCCAAGAGTATCATGAATTTGGCTGCAATTGGCTTTCGATTAAATTGGTTTGGGCTGCAAGTGTTGAACGGCTGAAAAATTTAATAGATTGGACAAAAAATTAATATACGTATTTTTGGTTTAATGTTATATTTTAGCCAAAATGTCTGATAATTATTGGATTAAGAATGGTATTTTGGTGTTACAAATTTTCACGGGGATACATTATTCATGGCTAGAATTGCTATGATCAACAAAAATGTCTACGGAGTTTTTGCACGGTATTATTGATTTGACTTTGAAGTGGCATCTCAACAAGTGTACTTATTTATCTCAAAGTCTAGGGGTGGTTGGATGCACGACTTTTGAAGATAACTTGTCTGCGCAAATTAAAAAATTCAGTCTTGACAATCTAGTTATTACTGATGTAAGGAGTTATGTTGTAGTGCTCACAGTATAGCTATCACTTAAAGGAGTTACGTTGTAGTACTCAGTGTCACACAAAGTAGTGGATTGTTCAAGTGGCGAATATTTCGTGCAACCTCATACTTAAAGGAGTTACATTGTAGTGCTCAGTATAGGTATTAAGTCACATCTATCGTACAAGCATTAAGTCACAAGATGGGATGATTACTTCTTTTTCAAGCTGGTCATATCTGGCAGTCTCCATATGTGGTCATTACTAGTAGCCGGTGAATTACAAGGAGGTTTGATTATAGGTTGATTTGAGAGAAAAGTATTGAGAGTATTTTTGCGACATATACTCACAAATTATGCTTTCATGGTCTATCTATATTGCATCAGAAGTGTAAAGTACGGATAATTATGGCATGTACACAAAATAGGATGATGATTTCGATAAATCGCAACCATCAGGAGGGAGAAGAATATGCCAAAAGAAGTAGTGTTTCATCTCTAGTACGTTGGTTGTTCGAGGTAATTGTGCTTACACTGGAACCGAAGAAGTACTAATGATGTGTACATCGGAGCGTATTACCAACCTTCTGTGCAATGTTATGTGAGTTATATTGTCATGATGCTCCCCGAACGACAACCATGTTCCTACACTTTTGAATCTACTTTATCCGCTGCGTGATGAAAAGAGAGTTGTCGGTTCAGGAGGGAGCAGGAAAAAGAAATAAAGGCTCACTAGTTAGGAGGGAGTAATAACCTAACTAGACCATTACAGTTGAAATTCAGAGCTACAAACATCTTTGCCGTCAGTACGCCGAGATCGTCGGAAGAGAGAACTTCAAGTCTGCCTCAGTATCTAGACTACAGAGACTCTGCGCTTCAACAACGTCAACATAGTTTACTATTGTTGTAATTTTACATTGTTAATGTATTTATAGGTCTCATTGTAACCATTCACGTGTGACGATATCTTGGAGGGAGATTGTTAGCCTCGCTATTTTATTAAGATAACGTCACACAAGTGAAATGGACTAGATATGTAGCTAGTAGTAACTTCAGGGACTGTTAGTGATCATTAGGCAAACTTATTATGTAATAAGCCTATAAATACCCCTCATGACTCTCCATGAGGGGTGTGGGAAATCATTGTAGCTTTCATTTTGGTCTAATCTAATAAACTTTGTATTTTCTCCACCCTCTCTCTACTTTTTCTCTCTAGAACCAAACATGGATTTCATCTATAATCACCAACCTCGACCTCCCGAACCACACGAATCATACATATTTTCGGTCCTACAGTATCAAAGCTTGAATCACTTCGCAACAGGGTGTCAAAGCTTTAAGTAATGTATGGTAGTCTGAAGGAGGTAAAAGAGGAAAAATTGGCAATTGAGGCAGAGGCTATAGCAAAACTTTATGTTGTTTTTGGAAGGCCCAAGGAGGCACAGGAACCACCCAAAGAAAATGAGGTAATAGTTATTGATTCTGATTCTGATACCAGCCTTGAGTTTTATGAGGATACTCTAAAAAAACGTTCAACTTCTTTGGTGAACAAAAGACCTCCTAAAACATGGGCAAAGAAAATTCCAATAAGTTGTTTTTCTAAAAAAAAAAAGGTTCCCGTTCTAAAAATATTCCATCAAGTATTGACTCAAGTGGTGATTCAAGTTCTTCTGATGAGAGTTATGAGGCAAAAGGCCATGTTCAACTGAAGAAGCGATGCATGTGTAAGGTTTCAACTCCAAGACCACCAAGAATAACGAATTGTGTTCTTGGCCTTCCGGCTGGTCAGAAAAGTTTGGGGACAAAATTTGTTATGTATTTTTAATTCTAGTTGTGGATGTTTTGAGACAATGGTTTGTGTATCTTTAATGATAATGTCCTATATTTGCGATATTTATCATTAGTATTGATAATTAGTAATGTCTTATATGATATATATGATCATTCGTAAATGTACTATGTTTGCATACTTTGTTGGGTATATCAGAAATGTGGCCATGATACTCAACAAAGGACATGTTCAAATACACTTGATTTCCACCTCATTTGAGGAAAAACTAAGCTAATATAGATGGTAACATATACCTTGGTAAATCATGACTTCCTTAAATCAGTAGCATGTATAAAGTTTCATCATTTGAACATTCTCAACAGCAAAAAATGAAACCCATGACATAAGAATCTAATACCGAGTTTGACTATTAAAGTCAACATAAACCAAAAAATCCTATACTACCCATGGCCAACTTGTACTTGTTAGCTACTTTTGTATACTTATGCCAAGTGTCATGCATTGGGCAAGGGAATGTTTGGGCAACTTTTATAGATTTTTGAGCAACTTTGATCAATTTGAATATTTTATTTTCGTTGGGAACTGTCACTTAACTAAACATTGTTCCCATTTGGTTCGTATACAATTTTTGGGCTACTTTTTAGTTTATTGCGTATTTAAGAGTGCGTGATCTACTTCATTTCCAAATATTCTTCTACAACACTCTTCTTGGATACTCTAATACATTTCCAAATACATGGCGTCTACGATACCAATTTATGATCAAATCGCAAATGACACTGGTTCTAGGCGTATTGATATGGTCCTCCATACTATTTTTGCTAGAGAGAGAGACGCCAACAGGGGTGATGAGAAAGATTATGGGAGGATGATTGAGTAAATAGAGGTACGTGTTAAGCACAGGCATGATATCTTACTAGAGCTTGAAAATTTTGGGAACTATGCTGTGGTGAATGAACCCTTGGTCCTTCTTAAGGTATCTCAGCAGGAAGATTTGGAATAAATTGAGTACTTGACTAAAAGGCGACAGGCAAGTCTTCGCCATGCCGGTGACAAGTCAAGGATCATGAAGAAGTTAATGCAGTTTAAATATTAACTTTCTTACTGTTTGGGCCAGTTGTGAACAACCATCTTTTTCAAGGTAAATCGTCTTTTGTGGTGGTATTTTGGTTATAAAACTAATGGAAAGCAAGTTTGGTAGTGGGTTATGATGTATTTTGTTCATGGTACGTGTTTAGGTAGTTTTGTTGATGATGTATGATGGTGTTTAGTCCTTGTATCAGGTCTCAAATGGATGTATTTTCACAACGGTATTAATGAATGATTAGTTATTATGTTATTTGTTTAAATGTTTTGTTGTTTAATTTTTACTAGTAATAGTTGAGGAATGATCCAAATAACAAGGTCCATTAATATGTGTATTAGCCTATTTTAACCCAAAGACAGAGTTCTTCATGTATTATGCAAGAAAGAGTTGACTTTTTATTGTCAAATGTTGTTTTAACGAGGAGTTACACAAGTAAGCTGCTATACACATCTCTTAAAACATCTGTAAGTAACTATATACAAGCTATCTGGATCATAAAATCTTTTAGCATTGTGTCTGATTGTGCTGTTTGTGTTTACACTTCATATGGGTTTGACAACCACTATGATTTTTGGATAAAGGGTATTCCACCTGGTAAAATATATTACTCCAAAAAAACGTTTAAGTACAATGGAATGTGGCTGAAGTACCACATTAACCACAAGCAATCGCTTGACACAACCCCAAATCATTTATGACAAGCCATAAATGACAACTAGCTACAACCAATAATAAAACTAAACCAAAACCAGCATAAAATTAAATACGAATTTTATGCAGAAAATATAAAACAACCTAGTTAAGCCAAAAGTCTTGAATTCCAGCAACCTTTATTTGTGCAGGAGAGAGGCCAAAATCATCAACATCATAATTGTTGCCGTCACCCGTATCCGCTTTCCATTGCTTATAAAGACTCTGCTCCTTACCTCCACATTCATAATACAACGTCCCAATGTGATCATCAAGAACTTCATCATCATCGTTGTCAGAAACTACCACATTGCCCACTTTAGAGAATGGGTTACCCACCCTAATTGAAGAATCAACCTTTTTAAGAGGTTTACCATCATCATCCACAAGGGTAACTTTACCTTCAATAATTAGCTTTTCAATCTTCCCAATTTTCTCAGCAATAGGAGTAGTATTTTCATTTCCACCTTTAGAAACCTCCAAATCAGCCCCATCCTTAGGAGAAACACTTGTTGCACAAGGAATACCATTATCATCAGTATCGGCCATATCAAGAGCATCAAATGAGTTCGATGTAGCAATAATCTTCCGACTCGTACTTGCCTCATTAGCGATTTTCTCCTTATTAGCAACCGGCTTCTTCGAGACAGGTCTCCAAAATTTAGGTTTAGGCTTATTAAGCTGAAGCCCCCCAATAGGCTGAGAAGGTGCAGCCACACTCTTCCCCTTACTCTTACGATTAGTTGCCTCAATGAAACCATCATTCGTCTTTTCCAAAATAGTGGAAGCTTTAGAAGCCTTTGCTGCCACATTAGTATTATTACGAACAGCCTCCTTAATACGATTTGGGCATTCAATCAAAGCATGTCCAAAAGGTTTACATTTACCACAATGAGGAGGTTTCCACTCATATTCAACATTAATAATTTCAGTAGTAAAACCATTACCTTCTTCATTTGGAATAGCCATTGTAACCTGGCTTTTTAGATCTAAATCTGCGCTTAATTCAACTAAAGCATGGGCAAAACTAATACGGCCCCAAGAATCGACACACATAGAGCTTGTAAAAGCATCTAACATAATAGGTTTCCCAACTTGCGTAGCAATCAAGCTCAAACCATCCTCAGAAAAAGCAACCAAAGGAACCTTATGCATTTTTATCCAAACGGGAACCCTGTTTACCTCACTCCTATTAAGGGATAAAGTGGGCGTCCATTTGTTTAGAATAATGGGCAAGTTACGTATAATCCAAGGACCTCGTTCCAGAACATGATCCGCACCCTCCTTGTTAGCAAACTTAAAAAGAAACACACCATCACCATTCTTCATCAGCTTTTGCAAGCCAAATTTTCCCCAGGTATTAGTAACATAATTCTGAACTAACGGAAAAGCAATGGTCTTACCAAGAAAGTAACCAACAAGTGTGTTATCATACCGACTTAAGACCTTCTTCATAGCAGCCATAGGCAACATTGTGTCATGATTTTCCACACGATCCTCATTAACCAATGCTCTAAAATTCACTTCTGAAACCATACGAGTAGTATTAATACAACCACTATGATTTGTTAACATGGTTTTGTGTCACACATAAATAGCTCAAGAAATTAAACAAGAATGTTACATTCAAACATAAATACCATCATTATTTAACTGGGTAATTACAGAGCAGTTCCATTAAAACATCAAACAACATAAAAAAAAAAAAAAAAAAAAAAAAAAAAAAAGACGACCAAATGAAACCAAAGTACCTACACGGCTGACAAACACAAAAAAACCTAAACAACCATTAACCTTTAGCCCTAATCATAGTTATCCAAGGTGGCAATGGCATGCTCCTTCTTGGATATAAGAGCACGAACTTCTTTCAGAATGGCCGCAAAGGACTCCAGCAAACAGAGCTCCATCACTTGAACCTCACGAAGGGATTCATAAGTAGCATCAGTAGCTTCTTCTTCATTGAAGTTAAGTTAAAAAAAAACCTCATTCATTCTTGTTGACCGCTTGTCAATACTAATACGGAGCTCATCGCGTCGCTCACCAAGTCACATGAGCATCGTTTCATTGATGGGAATTTCTTGAGAGAACAGGAACTTTAGTTCATCCGAACCACTCATCTCTTGAAGTTCTTTGAGATTTGGTTTTTCAGCCATTTTTTGGATGATTCTTTGCTAATGGTTAAGTAAGCTATGGTGTGTTGTGTATAAAACCTATAAGAAAGTCATGAAACCATACAATGAGCAACTCCAATTGTATAAAATTAAAAAATTGCTAGTAGTAAACAAGTGGTAAACGTAATCATTGCAGAAATTAAACCGGCAATAAATTGTTACAGAATGGTTGTCTTCCCAGGTAGACTTTTTTGGTCTAATGCATGTCAATCAAATCAATATTTACTAGTTATAATTAATGTCAAACTGAACCCAATCACTATTTTTTTTTTTTTTTGTATTTTATAACTTGCAAAACGCTGATATGTTTTATATTGATAAATGTCGTCCAAGAATAACAATGTGAAGCATAAAAAAATTATAAAAACTAGTATGTTACATTTGTATTTGTTGGTATTTTCTTTTGTTAATGTTGGTTTGCTTTTATGGGACTTCTTATCTGACCCCACGTATTTAGGGTACAGAATTTTGGGGAAAACAGGAAGTAAGGTTAAATGAGACAACAAAAAAATGAAGACTACAAAAACACAACATGAGGTTCACAACGTAAGTCAACAGAACAAACCATTGAAGCCAGTCATGTTCATGATACAGTACAAGGCTGAATTCAAGTGTTATCATATGTCAAATTACATTTAAGATGTATTCTGATTAGTTTATTATCATTTCATTATGTATAGTACAAACTCTGATGGTTTAGCTGTAGATTTAATTTATCGTTAAGTAACTTTGACTTTTGTACTTTGACTTTTAATTTTCCAACAAATGAAACCCACCACATAACAATTTAATAACATCATTTAACCACTTAGTGACAAAATCCCACAGTAGCCGTGGGCAACTTGTACTTTTGACCAACTTGTGTATACTTATGACAAGTGTTAGGTACATATTGGCCAAAGTTTTGGTTGGGTAACTTTTATCAATTATAGGCAACTTTTTCAATGTTTATGCAACTTGAACCAATACAAACATAAACCCAAACACCTCTACTTATCATCAATGAAATTATATGCTTCTGTTTAGATGCTATATGTTTCTCCATTTACATTAGCATGTATATGCAGTATAGTACTATAGTGTAGTGTTTGGAATAACCACTTTTGAGTATTAAAGTCAACGTAAACCAAAAACTAATTACTAACCCTTGTAAACGTTATATGGTAACTTATAAACGGTTTATACCGTTACTAATAACCCACTTACATACCAGAATTACAATATCAAAATAAACATATTTTTGGGTGCAAAATGTGAGTAATACTACAATTAAAGTCATACCGAGTTTGACTATTAAAGTCATACCGAATATGAGTATTCAAGTGGAAATATTGTGTGGTTTGGGTTTATTTTCAAAACTCAATCCTTATTGAATATGACTGACTTTGTGGTTTGGGTTTAGCTACAACTGTCTGGAAATATTCTGCAGTGTTTGCATGTGACTAAGTTTGTGCTTTGGGTTTTCCTATTTAAGAGTGGGCATAGGGTTTTTCTTTTTTCCACGTCTTCTTCCTGATTGTCACATCTCATTCCTCACCTCATATCTTTTTACTCCCCATTGTAGTAAATTTCTTCAGCATTTTTGCATCACTGCCCTAAGAATATGTCTAGTCGTAAAAGACATAAGAAGATAAACCCTGACGATAGGGAATGGTCCAACAAGGTACTAAGAGAGGTAATATTTCCTAAGATTTATGAGCAATATGGACCAAATGGTGAACCAAATATGCAATTGCTGGCTAAAGATCTAGAAGACCTAAGACGGGAAGTATACGGTGAGGAACAACTAGAAGGTGTTAAACCAAGTGGTAGCAATACAATTAAGGTACCACAATCACAAGTGGAAGGTACTTGTAGCAATAGAAACCATGGCAGAATACAATTTCTAGCTCCACAAAAGGCCATAATCAACAATACAAGGCAACTTCCAAAGATAGATGGGAAACATAAGTATTAGATTGTTTTGTGATGGGTTTCATTTGTTCATCTTGATAATGTTCAAAAGATGAAACTTGAAACATGGTTGTAGATTGGTTTACCCTGTTATGTTATTATTTGATCATGATTTTTTTGTCCAACAGGTAAATTTATATTAATCTCCAACTAATTTGTACAAAGTGTATAAAGCAATTTAGGACATGCCCAAAGAAATAGAATGTATAACAAAATAAGACATCCAAAATGTGAAAAACACTATACAACTTGTCTGATACCACTTAATGTTGATGTCCAACATAACAAATTTGCAGATATTCAAACTCTCATCTAAATTAAACATTCACAATCAACCGTAAACAATGAATTAAACATACTAATTTTAATTCATAATGATCAAAAGTAACAAACATTCCATACATAATCTATTTATTTCCATACTAAAAGCATTGTAACACCATAAGCATGAAATACTAGAAAAATACAAACATTCAAACACCAAAACTGTTCGAACCAGAGCTCTCTTCCCTGCTTTCATCCCTTTGCCTCCTTTCCTTCCTTTCTTTGAGTTGTTGATAGATAATTTCAAGATCACTAATCCGTTTTTCCAAATTTAAAGGATCCCTCTGCCCGATACCATTACCAACTTCCTCCACCTCATTGTGCTGATCTAAAACCACATTTCGTGGCTCCTCCACCACATTGTGGTTATGCTCCACTACGTTTTGCATCGGCTCCACCACATTTGGTTGCGCCACCACATTGTCCTCCTGCTGCTCATCTGAATTTTCTTCCTCATCCACTCCAAAAACTTCATCCCAATAAAAATCCTGTCTGTGAACCCAGTTAAGTATTTGTGTCCTCATCCAGGGGTTAACCTGCCTATAAGACCCATATTCTGATACGGGTTCATACCCAAATTTATTAAAGACTGCGTCAAACAACAAGGTGTTGTTTAAGACGAAGGCGTATTCTTCAGCATCATTTTGAAATGGTGTAGTTGCTGCCATTGTTAATTGTGTATCTTGGAAAGGGAATATGTGTGTTTTTGTGTGTTCTCACCCAAACAATCGAGGGTTTAAATAGCCTGGGGAAGTGGTTCAATGGTTCCCAAGAGGATAGGCGGGAAAAAAGGGGGACAAGGGACCGCCAAAAGCAAATTTTGAAAACACCAAAACACCATGGCCTGTGTGCCAACTGCCAAGCACCCATTTAGACATCCATTTACTTTTATAGACATCCATTCCAATACTCAACCATTTAGCAAAGTCCATCCACATATTGAGAAGATCCTAAATAAAAAATGGAAATAGGTTGTTATCAATTTACCTATTTAGACTCATTTTTGTACTATAACCTGTTGTTTAAATATGAATATGATTGATGTATTCAATATTGAATGAATTTATGTGCAGTGGAGATCGAGTAGAAAAAAGTATATGATATTAAACAAATAGAGATTTAATGTGCCATCACAAATCATGTCCATACTAAACAACCACAAGTATTGGATGAGACTCGCATTTGCATCAACAATGGAAAAAGGAAAAACCAAAAACTTAATTTTCATTATAATTCAAAGTCATTACAATTTGAGGCTTACATGTGCCATTGTAACATTCGGTATTTTTCCTAAACCTGATTTCCGAGACAAAACATTTACTTTTGATTTTCATCAACTTTTAAACTTCTTTGGACTTGTTTGGGTTTGAAAAACCGTGAAATATCTTATTTAACATGAGTATTATTCAATTATCGAGCCGGCATAACTGATGAGGCGAAAAGTGTATGGCTTTTAAGGGGTCATTTAAGCCCGAATTCGTGATTATTTGATCAATTACTGCCCTAAATCGTTCCTTTTATCATTTTAGGTACTTTTGAGAAGAAATCTGGAAAAGGAAGCATTTTGGACTTTTTTGGAGCATAAAAGTGAAGAAAATGGCAAAGTCTCAAAATCCTTGATGGGAACTGTACCTGACGACGTCAAGACCTCACACATGATGACGTCAAGCTTGGCAAAAGAGGTGGAAGTGGAAAATACACGTGACGGCAAGAACATTTTTAGTGTAATTGACCTGGCAGCGTCACCAAGGTCGTCAGGGTCATTTTGCAAGTGACGGCCCAGAGATCAATTTCTACATGACAGCTTCAAGACTGGATCTAGGCAATAAGATTCTTAATTTGGCGGCAAGTTGACGGCGTTAGACACTACAACGTGAAGGATGTATTCTCTATATATATTTTTCCAATCTTTCATTCATTATGTGTGGAACATTAGGAGAACTTTGGAGAGCTTAAAATCTAGATGAATTTTCTGTAAAAATAAGGGTTTCAACCCTTGTTCCATCCATGCTTAATTGAAGATAAGTTTTCCAATAATCATAGGATATGTCTATGTGTTGTGTGATTCTATCTTATGCTTGTCTTTCTTTTAACATGCTAGGCTGGGTTTTTATTGTGTTTGCTTAGATGTAATGAAACCTAGATGTTGATTATTGGTTGATGGTTTGTTTATAATTGTTGTGGATGATTATATTCGATGTTAGGCTTAAGAAAACTGGTAGACTTTCGTTGGTAACTTGCTTAAATGTCTTAAGAAACATGATCGTAGGTGTACTACGATTTTTGGTTGTATTTAATGCATAAGTGAATTCTAGTGATCCCATGTTAGGAGCTTTTAGTTAGCTCGACATAGGAGTGAAGTAGGAGCTTATAGAGTTAGGGAATATTGTACACGACTCTACGACTAGTATTAAGGAATATAACCCGTCATCCATGCAATTGTAACAAGCTAATCAACCGGTAAAAAATATCTAGGGAGTAATGAAATCTAAGTAAACACATCTTTTCTCATTATTGTTTTCACCACATAATTACATTAGTTTATTTTCATTTCTTTTGGACGTGTACAAGAAGGTCTTTGCCGATTCGTATCAACATGGTGCACCTCAGAGGAGCGTGAAAAGGCCGTGGAGACTTTGACCGAATGAATAGGGATCAATTGATAGACATTTTTTTTGAGGAAGAGAATCCAGGATGAACGCTTTTTCCATCGGTATGCTCCCAGGTACCTGTAATTGTGATCCGTTTGCCAGAACCAAGGGGTCTTTCTGTGGAAACCCCCACGAACAATCGTCATTTTTTGATGCGATTCCTAACGAATCCATAGATTCTTCTACCATTCGACCAGATCTTCTAGATTGTATTCTCATTTTCCGGCCTCGAGTAACTTTACTAATAAGGAAAAGCCCTTAACTTAATTTAATTCATATTATATTATATTAGTATAATATAAAGCGCTAGCGCCCAACCGGCTTTCCGCCTCCATTTGGTCGTGCTGCTATGATGTAACGTCCGTCTTCTTTATTATTTTTATTTAGATTTTATGAATTCCTTAATTCAATTATGCCATAAATGA